>QJPP01002653.1:326201-362883 GCA_003996215.1 Jaltomata sinuosa
TCTCTCGTTTATTTCTTTATTCTTTATTTTTTTCTCTCCTTTTCACTCATTTTTTCTCAAATCATATTATTCTTTGTTCACCATAATCTAATTTCATATCAATTTTGGGTCTTTTTTTAGTTTTTTAGTTTTTTTATTTTAATTTCATTTAATCATTTAGTCTTTTATCTTTTTCTCTATAATCTAATTTCATTCATTTTTTTTGCTCTTTTTCATTGAGGTATACTTAAATCCTTCAATCAGACACTACTCATCCATGATACCATCACATTATATTTATATATTGACATAGTATCATGGAGGACTACGTAAGTATTTCAATGTGACACAACTCAGTATACCGTCGTAATATATCTATATACTGACATAGTATCATGGAAGACTGTTTTAGTCCTTCAATGAGATATACTAAACATTTCTTAGTATACCATCATAATATATTTATATACTGAAATGTTATAATCCATTAATGAGACAATCATGAGTTCTTTGTGATACCATCACAATATATTTATATATTGACATAGTATCATTGATAACTGTTTTGGTCCTTCAATTGACATTACTCAATCCTTTATGATACCATCAGAATTTATTGATATACTATCATGGTATCATTGAGGTTTACTTTAGACCGCAATGATACCATTACAATATATCTATATACTATCGTGGTATCATTAATGTTTATTTCAGTCCTTAGTGAGACCTCTATGATACCATCACAGTATATCTATACATTATGATGGTATCATGGAGGATTTCTTCAGTCTTTCAATGAGACACTCCTCAATATACCACCAGAGTATATCTATATACTTGCATAGTATCATATTTTAATGAGACACTCCTCAATCGTCTATGATACCATTGCAATATATTTATATGTTGACTTGGTATCATGGATGACTGTTTTATTCCTTCAATGAGATACTACTCAGCATACTATTATAGTATATTAATATACTGGCATGGTATCGTGGAGGACTATTTCGGTCTTTCAATAAGACACTCCTCAATTCTTCGTGATACCATCACAGTATATCCATGTACTGTCATGGTATCATTGATATCTGCTTCAGTCCTTCAGTGAAACCTCCACGATACCATCACAATATATCTATATACTGACATGGTACCATTGAGGTATACTTCAATTCTTTATTAGATCACAAGATTCAATTTTTTTTTTACTTTCATAAACTCCGTGCCAAGTCATAATCCCATCACAATATATCTATATACTAACATGGTATCATTTAGATTTGCTTCAGTTCATGATGGTACTATCACAATATGTCTATATACTATCATGGTATCATTGATGTCTGCTTCAATCCTTCAGTAAGACCTCTATGATACCATCACAGTATATCCATATACTAGAATGGTATTATCCTTCAAAGAGACATTCTTCAATCCTCCATGATACCATCATAGTATATCGATATACTGAGATGGTATCATGGAGGACTGTTTTAATCTTTTAATGAGACACTCTTTAATATACCACCACAATATATTCATCTACCAGCATGGTATCATTCTTCAATGCGACACTAAACAATCCTCCATAATATATTATCTATATACTGACATGGTATCATAAAGGACTATTTCAGTCCTTCAAATGAGACACTCATCAGTCCTCTATGATACCATCACAATATATTCATATATTATCATGGTATCATTGAGGTTTGCTTAAGGCCGCAGCGATATCATCATAGTATATTTATATACTGTCGTGGTATCATTGATGTCTGTTTCAGTCTTTCAGTAAAACCTCTATGATACTATCACAATATATCTATATGCAGATGTGGTATCATTGAGGTATGCTTTAATTTTTGAGAAAAGTACATTCATGCCCTATAGGAGTAAACTATTTACACCTAAATACCCCCTAACTAATTATAGAAAATGCCCCCTTCCCTTGTTATAGATTTAGTTATTTATCTCCTTTTTAATTCTTTATTTGTTTATTTTTTATTTTTATGTTTCTTTGTTCATTTTTTTTTGTCAAATTATTTTTTTCTTTATTTCTTTTTACACCATAACCAAATTCATACTCAATTTTTATTGTGTATACTCCTTTTCTTCTTCTTCTTTTCTTTTCTTTTTCCTCGTGTATTTCTTTATTTATTTTTTTATTTATTTTTTTCTCTACTTATTTTTCTTTTTTCTTGCTTTTATTTTTCTCCTTATTGGTTCCTTTTATTTTTGTGTTTTTTTATTTTTTATTTTCTCTTGATTTTTTAATTTCTTTATTTCTTTGCTTTCCTTTCTCCTTTTTTTGTCATTTTTTTTTTCTTTTTAATTTCTTTTTTTCTCAAATCATAATATTATTTATTTTTTATCACAATCTAATTTCATATTTTTTAATCCTTTTTATATATCTTTTTTTTTTCTAATTTCATTCGATTCTCTTTTCTTTTATTTTTTTTTGTTTTTTCATTTGCTTCAGTCCATAATGATACTATCACAGTATATTTATATACTGTCATGGTATCATCTATATCTGCTTTAACTCTTCAATGAGACTTTCATGATACCATCACAGTATATGTATATACTGTCATGGTATCATAATGTCTGCTTCAACACTTCAGTTAGACCTCTATGCAATGTCATCACAGTATTGATATAATGACATGGTATCATTGGAGTTTGCTTCAGTTCGTAGTGTACCATCACAATATGTCTATATATTGTCATGGTATCACTGATGTCTGCTTCAATCCGTCTATGAGACCTCCAGATACCATCACAATATACTCATATACTAGCATGATATCATCCTCCAATGAGATCATATCGGTATATCTAGATATATAGTATCATGAAGGAATGCTTTAAGCCTTCAACGAGACACTCCTCAGTACACCATCACATATTTCTATATACTGGCATGGTATCGTGGAGGACTACTTCAGTCCTTCAATAAGACACTTCTCATTCCTCATGATACCATCACAATATATTCATATACTATCATGATATCATTAAGGTCTGCTTCAGGTCGCAATGATACCATCACAATATATCTATATGCTGTCGTGGTATCATTGATATCTGCTTCAGTCCTTAGTGAAACCTCTATGATACCATCACAGTATATCTATATATTGTGATGGTATCATAGAGGATTGCTTTAGTCCTTCAATGAGACACTCCTCAATGTACCACAATAGTATATCTATATACTTGCATAGTATCATACTTCAATAAGACACTCTTCAGTCCTAAATGATACCATTGCGATATATTTATATATTGGCATCGTATCATGTATGACTATTTTAGTCTTTCAATGAGACACTACTTAGTATACTATCACAGTATATCTATATATTGACATGGTATCGTGGAGGACTATTTCGATCCTTCAATGAAAAACTCCTCAATCATCCATGATCCATCACAATATATCCATATACTGTCATGGTATCATTGATGTCTGCTTCAGTAGTGAGACCTCCATGCCATCACAGTATATCTATATACTGATATGGTATCATTGAGGTATACTTTATCTATTTAATAGAGTAGGGGTGTTCACGGGTCAGTTTGGGTTGATTATTGATCAAAATCAAAACAAACCGATATAATCAATTTTTAAATTATTAAAATCAAATCAAAGCAAATGTAATAGATATTATCGATTTAATTATTATCGATTTGAGTTCAGTTATTAACCATACACAAAAATAAAAGAAATAATTCATTCAAAAAGAAAAAAAGATAATAATTCATTTTAAAAAATAATTATAAGATTACCACATAAAATAGTAACATGGTGTACATCTAATACAAGATATTTAAATAGTAAATAAATTTTGATGAAAACAAATATAAGATATTTAAAAATATTTATAAAAAGTAATATATTATGTATATATAATTATAAAAAATATATGTATAATTTTATCGGTTCGATTCGGTTTTTTTTTTAAATTTTTTTGAACAAAATAAAAAACAAACCAAATATTATCGGTTTTTAAAAAATATAAAATCAAATCAAGTAAAAATTAGTTTATTTAATCGATTTGGTTCATTTTTTTTGTTTGGATCAATTTTTATCTAAACCGTGAACACTCCTAATCATCAGATTTTTAATTTTTTTTTTACTTTCTTAAACTCTGTGCCAAGTCAAAACACGATAAATAAATTGAAACAAAGAAGTATATGTTTTGTTTTCATTTGTAAAAGCAAAACAATTGTAAATTTCATTAATTTATATTTTATAATAAATTAGTGTACTTAATATAATTTGACTTTTTTACTTTTGTATTTTTTTTTTTTTTAAAATATATGAAAAGAGACAAAAATTTAAAAGAAGATAAACAAAAAAGTAAAAAAAATTAAGAGAAAAAAAATAGATAGGAAAATGAAAATAAAAGAAAATAGAAATGAAGGAAAAAGAAAACAGAAGTCAGCCGCAATATTTGACTAAATTTGAAAAAAGTGAGGCACCTTGAAAATGAATTGGAAGAAAAATTACGAAAGGGGTACATTTCGTGTAATTATTTTCAGCCCAATGAATATTTTAGGATTTATTATGGGAGAGGGTATTGGGATGCAAATACTTTAGGTTTTAGATTTATTTTGTGTACTTTTTCTTATTTTATTTCCCATAAGTAGTTATAGTTTAAGTCTAAGATTACTATGACTCTAAAGTAAAAATTATTATTTTACTAAGTAAAAATTCAATACAGAACACACCTTCATTATGCATAATAATCTCCTTTCAACTAATTGATGAAATACTTTCTAATATGAATATTAAAATGAGTGAGGAATTGTTGGGGCTAAGTGCATTTTAATATTATATTATATATTATATTAAAGTGTGCCTCATCACAATGAAGTTAGTGGTCATAATAAGCAAAGAGTGGTGTCATTTGCTACACATCAATGGCTTAAGTTACAATACTAATTGACAACATTTTATTTAATAAGTGAATGGCATTATATTCCTTGTTTACTCACATCAATTGTGGTAGAATGTGACCATTAGTTTTTAGTAACTCTTGTAATATCTACTCATTATTCTATCTCATAATGCTTGTAACTTATGTAACCTCTAAATCATTCATTCACCTACATTACTACCCCATATTCTTCCAATTCATTACAAGAAAGATTTCTTCACCTATAATTAATGGTGATCTTGCTTTATATTGTGTACAAAAAAATATAGTGAAAAAAGATGATAATTATGTGAAGTGTGAAAAAATATTTATAGTATGTAGTGAGGTGAGAAAAGAGAGAGTTGAGACAAAGATATATTCTAAGTCTTTAACTATATTCACTATATAAAAAAGAATACAAAAGAGTGTTAATTATATTGTGAAGGAAGGTTTTCTAATGGTGGAGCTCTGGACTCTTCAACTAATTCGGAGTTGCTTGAGTTAAACGACGTTGTTGGGCTGTTGTATCCTGGAGGAACAAGTCAAGAGATATACTGCTGGATCGGTGTAGATTATGCCGTAGTGGGCTTGAATCTCCTTAAAGAGAGCGAGATATCCTCAGCCTGAATATATTTTTATTCAATTTTATTTATTTTATTTTCAATTGTAATTATATAATTTATGGTATATTACACCAACTGTCTACATTTTAATTCACAAGATATTTTTACCTCATTAGTAGCGTTACTATTTGCTACAAAAATCATAACAAGGAGAAATCACAATAGGGAGAAGTATCACTGTTATGAAAATGGGGTTCGCCAATTTTTGGGCAAACCCCCCTAAAATAATTATTATATTTAATTACTTAGTAAATTATTATGGAAATGGGGTTCGCCAGTTTTTGGTGAACTCCCCTAAAATATTTATTTTATCTAGTAAACTATTAAAAAAATAGAAATGGGATTCGCCAATTTTTGGACGAACCCCTTAAAAATATTTTTTATTATCTCGTAAATGAAAGTTAACGGGAGTAACAAACAATTGGCCAATATTTAGGTGAACTGTTCTTTTTGGTATATATTTCTAGGAAGTGTCCGTCTTAGTATATAGTGTTAAAAAATTATCCTTTTTGATGCTGAACTCATCTCCAAAACCTTAAAACAAATGCATTACGACAAGTTCCATAATAGCAACAATAACAACAATGATATATTCATGAGTATATTTTTATAAATTAAGTCTAAAAAAAGTGAAGTGTATGTAGATTATGTCTTTATATTTTTAGGACAAAGAAGGTGTTTCTGATAGATCAAGTCGTTAACAGTACTACTTCATCCGTTCATATTAATTGACCACTTTCTCTTTTACACGCATCTTAAAAAATCATAAATAGGAAGATAATTTTACTAATTCACCTCTTGAGATTTTTTTTTGAAACTTTACAAATAAGTGTTCACACTTTCAAAGAGAATTAATAATTACAAGGGTAATATGAAAAAGAATTAATTAATTCTCTTTTAATTTAATAAGATGGACAATTATTTTTAATAAAATGGCTAACTAATATAGAACGGAGGAAGTAATAGATTAAGATAAAAGCCAAGCTACCAAATCACTATGCATGGGATCAATATTTTCTGCTCTTTGCTTCTTTGTTCTGCATATTGTCATTAATGTCAAATAATGAAATATTTGACATATTCTTATTATTCTCTTGCTCTACTGCTTCTTCATTTCCCCATATTTCATTATTTAATGTTTCACCTAAATATTCCCAATCTCTGTTAGGGTTTGCCCTGAATTTCCTACTTTACTGAATTATACCATAACTGTGTTTTACCTTGAAAAGGTTTTCTTGGTGGAAAAGGTTTCCTAGTAGGAAAATAACTCTTCCATAATTGGTTAACTGTTTCTTGGAGGAGAAGTTTAGACTTCTATAAATTGAAGATCCCTCTTCTCAAATCAAACACAATAGCATCCACAATGTAGTCGTTTAGAGAGTTTCGTTTAGGGGGAGATTATTCTCCCAATAAGTCTTTATGCTTTTTAGTTTTAGTTTTTAATATGTAGGCCAATTGGCCAAATCATATAATAATATTGTGTTTTTAGTATGTTTTTCTTTGTCATCTGATTTATCGCCTTAATGGTTTGTAATTAATAGCTTCCGCATGACGCCCTCTCGCTTTCGATCCCAACAAGTGGTATCAGAGCCGGACGATCCAATGGGTTCAACAATCCAACGATTCAATGAGTCAATGACCAATAGGTGAACGAGGTTGAAGACAGGTTTAAGGCGGTTTCAAATCAAGTTGCAACCAATTTGATGATAATGAAGATTTTGTCCAGATACTACATGTGGAGAAGGAGTTTCAAGTTTCAACCATATTTTCAACATACCTGTTGCTGCATCTTTAAAAATAGAAGCAAAATATATTTAAACCATTTTCAACCACAATATTTTAAATCTTATTTTTAACCATGGAAAGCAGCAGTGATGAAGATGATGTGAAGAAGAAGAAGATGATGAAGATTATTTTGCCAGAAAATTCAGGCCAAGGGGAGATTTGTTAGGGTTTGCCCTGAATTTCCTACTTTACTGAATTATACCATAACTGTGTTTTACCTTGAAAAGGTTTTCTTGGTGGAAAAAGTTTCCTAGTAGGAAAATAACTCTTCCATAATTGGTTAACTGTTTCTTGGAGGAGAAGTTTAGACTTCTATAAATTGAAGATCCCTCTTCTCAAATCAAACACAATAGCATCCACAATGTAGTCGTTTAGAGAGTTTCGTTTAGGGGGAGATTATTCTCCCAATAAGTCTTTATGCTTTTTAGTTTTAGTTTTTAATATGTAGGCCAATTGGCCAAATCATATAATAATATTGTGTTTTTAGTATGTTTTTCTTTGTCATCTGATTTATCGCCTTAATGGTTTGTAATTAATAGCTTCCGCATGACGCCCTCTCGCTTTCGATCCCAACAATCCCAACAATCAAGTTTATCATAATTATCCTCACTTAATATTTCATTATTATTATTAATATTATTATTGTTATTATTATTATTATTATTGTTGTTGTTATGGTTGTTGTTGATTATTTCAAGATTTTCTCCTTCGTCATTCCATAAACAATTGAAAATGAAATCTCGATCCAGCTCTGCATCCTTGTTGTCCATTAGCACAATATCGTCATGCCACAACATCTGGTCATTGTTATGATCTAGTTCCATGGTGTTACTATCGCCACTTACTATAGGAACTGCAGTTTCACTTATGGAATTTGAATTGTTGGCGTTTGTTTTTCTTCTACGTTTTTGTTTGATAATTTGTTGTTGTCTTCCTCTTTTGGCTAATTCGACAACTGCTTGTGGAAGTTTTTCATCACTTGGAATCCTTAAGCTTTCTACTTTTCGGCTCAAATGAGAGTTCCAATAATTTTTTATCTCATTATCTGTTCTACCCGGTAAATATTCTGCTATTACAGACCATCTGCAGAGAAAAATTAAACATTTAGATTAATAAAAAGGTATAATTAATTTTGCATATTGACAGTGTGTAAAAGATATTTACACAATTATATTATTTATAAAATAATATAGTTAATTCTTTAGAATTATAAGTATTAAGTGTAATTTGATAAAATTAATATAGTAACTAATTAATTTACTATCACAGATTAAACTAAACTTTAACAGTGTAAAAAAAATATTTCCACTATCATATATATTAAATTCGGTGAGAAAATAGATGTGTTTAACTTTTACATACTCATAGGGTAAAAAGAGCTTCTATCTAATTATTTACCTGATAATTTTTTTTTTTAAAAAAGAACAATTTGATACACTAAAGCTCTTGTTATGCGCAAGTTTGGAGAAAGATCAGATCACAAAGATCTATTAGGTACAGTCTTATCATGTATTTTTATAAAAGACTATTTTCACGACTCTAATGTGTTTGTCCTTTTCTTTTTAATAAGCTTTCTTTTTCAGTACTATTTTTATTATTCAGCAACCCCATATATGGTGCACCTGGGTACGTAATAAATTAGGGGACCAAAAATTATTCATTCAGTACCAAAATATTTTGTTAGTATTTGATTTTCTGATTTTTTTTTTATATATTTTAGTAGTATAAGTTTTTTAGGATATGTCGATGATCATCTATCAGAAATAATTTTTTTATTTCATAATAGTGGCGAAGTTAAAAATTCCGCTAAAATTGTTCAAAAATTGATATATACATACCAAAAAGTAATTTGTGACCTATATACTTCGTATAATTTTTCAATGAAAAGCGTTCAATTGAACATCTTTAACTGTATGTGGCTATGCCACTGCCCATAAAGGTAGCTAGTGATAATATATGCTTCTATCCTCAGCAGACTTCATTTACGAGATTACATTGAATGTATTATTTTAAAGATTTTTACGATATTAATTACAACAACAACAACAACAATAGCAACAACAACATACCCAGTATAGTCCCACACAAGTGAAGTCTGGAGATGGTAGAATGTACGCAGACCTTACCCCTACCTTAGAATTAGCTGTTTACGGCTTAAGGAAAAAATAGTCCAAAACAGTTCAGAAAGAGAAGTAACGGAAGTACAAGTAACAACAAATAATAACAAAAAACAAAAGATAATAACAAAAATTATAGTACTACAATATGATAATTAAAGTACAAGAAAAATTACGACGAAAGACAGGACTGCAAGACAACGCACTGCCACCTACATAAACAGACGAACCTGTTGCCCAAAGTTGTACGCAATTTGATGATTATAGCTTCTTCCTCGGAGGTTATGTTACCTCTCTTCAAATCAGTCTTCAAATAATTAATCCATCTCAATCTGCAACTCTTTCCACATCGTAGTAATCCTATCAAAGAACCCAATAAAATAAAATAATTAAAAATAATTTAACTATTTATTTTCACTAATTTGTAAACGAACGGGTGAAGATATAATGCATTAAATAAAAGTTGTATTTTCGATTTCTAATTACAATTTTTCCTTTCAGATAAGATGGTCATTCACGTTAACATGATACCCCAACAAGCATGCAGAGGTCTTCATGAGTTCGAGTCGCGCGCACAACCCACTCATTATCAAAAATGACTTTTACATGCTTGGCTCGTGATCAGGGGAGGAGCCACCTTAGGCTCAGGGGATTCATCCGAACCCCCTTCGGCGGAAAAATTACACTATTTATATATGGTTTAAATTATTTTTTACATATGTATAGTAGATGTTGAACCCCCTTCGACTAGTTCCTATGTATACATATTTATATTTTGAACCCCCTTAGTAAAAATTCTGGCTCCGCCACTGCTCGTGATCAGTGGTGGAGTCAGAAATTTCGCTAAGAGTGTTCAAGATCTAATACATATGAATAAAAAGTAACTTTCTACATATACTAATACACACAGTACAATTTATATATAAATATTCTGACGCACGATACGTGTTCAACTGATTACCCTTTAGTCTATGTCACTCCACCACTGATGTGACAGAGATGTTGGGCTAAGCAACTCGAACATACTCTTAAACTGGTGTGATATTAGCCAATTTGGTCCAAATTCACACACCAAACAAACAAATCCAGTACGCGAGAAACATGTTGAAAGTATAACGTAACTAAGTAAACAAAAAGGTACTCTCTCACTCGCTAACTATTTTACTTTTAGATGAGATGGTTACGCATTATTTTATGTATTCAAGAATGTTAATTAATTACCAGCATTTCTGGGTAATGACCTCCAAGAGCCTTCACCATTAGCTTGAATATAGTTAGTGAGGATTTCATCTTCTTCTGGAGTCCATCTCCCTCTCTTGAGACCTACTTTCTCACAACAAGGTGTCCTTCCCATTTGTAGTGTACACTCTTGGGATATTTCCAAATTACAAGTGGAGAAATTGCAAATAAAACCCCAAAAATGAATGTCAATAAATAGATAGTCGAAACAAGTATAATAGTATACTTACGTAGTACTAACCCCACCACACCTACCTCAACCTCTTCCCAAGTTTATGGTGTTGCTAATTTGGACGTATGTTATAATGCAACCTTTCATTTATCTTGATATATGTATGTACTTGTGTGATTTCTCATTTGAGCTGAGGGTTCATCGGAGATAACCTTTTAATTTATTTTGCAAAAATAAGGATAAAGGTTGTATACTTTTTACTGATCTGATCTCTAAATCCTACTTGTGAATTACACTAGATATGTTATTGTTGTTATTATTATATATACTTGTGTGTAGAACAGTAAAATTAAAAATCCGTGTTGAGCTCGGGCCCAAAATCAAGATAATAAAGTACTTCATAATCGTCACACTTGTAATATATATGTTGAAACTTATAATCACATCTAGGGGTGTACAAAATCAAACCGTAAATCGAACCAAACTGCAAATCGAACCAAATCACAAAAAAAACCCGACTAGTGGTTTGATATTGAAAAAAAAACTCCGACTATAATTGGTTTAGTTTGGTTTTAACTAAAAAAAGTCAAACCGAACCGAACCAACCCGATATTACATATATACTATAAAAATATTTATTGTGATGTAATTTATAAATATTTTTTCAACTTTTTCATAGTTTTTATCTTTCAACATATTATTTCAAGTTTAAACTTAGAATTTTAAATGGTCCAATAAGTCTTTTCACAACCCATAGATATTAGTAACTCAAATAAATTTCAAATCAATACGAATGTTAACAAAAGATTATTCAATCCAACACTAGGAATGACAATCATGTTAGATATTTATTCTTTAATTTTACATAAATACATAAACTAATTTATTTTTCTATTTAATATTTAGTCACGTAGTTAATACTTATTAGACCTATTTTAGCATGACTTAATACTTTTAAATTATGATTATTTTTGTTATGACTTATTAATATGCAATATTTATTCTATGCGATTTTATTATTTTTTTGGTTGAATATTTAATTGTCATCACTCACTTCATAAATTTCAAATAAAGTGAATATATTTTGTGTTATTTTTTTAAGAAATACCTTAGATAGTTGTATTTTGCTCGGACTAAAGAAATATTTGAAGCACAAGTTAATTATATGTTTATATGAAGACTTTACCAAAAAAACCCCGAAAAAACTGAAAAACCCCGAAAAAACCCGAGGTTGAAAAACCCGACTTTTATTGATTTGGTTTGGTTTATAAATTTAAAAACTCGACACTAAGGTTTGATTTGATATTTAAAAAATCCGAATCAACCCGGTGCATGTACACCCCTAATCACATCATTTTAAAGTTTAAGTTGCTAGAGAAAAGTGACAAATATAATCATCTCACTTGAAGTTTTGAAAAACTAAATTCCAGAATATAGTGTCCCTGAAGTTTAAATTGAGATAAATTGAATTATAGGAATACTAAAGCAGAAAAACCTAAAGTTTAAATTGAAAAACTAAACTTATAATTGAAGCAATATAATGTCCTATGTTTTGAACTGAAAATACTTAATAGTGTGATACAGTATCTTAAAGTTTGAACTTAAAAAAATGAACTAAAAAACACAATGTCTTGAAATTTTGAACTAAAAACCTAAACTTTAGAACATTGAAATTTCTAAAAGCGCTTATACCTAGTGACATTTATCCACACATTATTAACATGGTCGAACGTATCATTTACGGACTCAATAAAATTCAATAATTTTGATTCAAACTCTTTATTATCTTAAAAAAATTAATTTAAAATTTAGAACCCATGACATATTCCTTGAACTTAAGGATAGTGCATATCTTTATATGTAGTAATTAGTGTGAACCAAATTAAAACTTAAAAGTGGCAAAGGTTGACCTAAGATTTTGCTTTGCATGTCACTCACAGAGTCATTGTATGGTGATGGAGGAGACCACGCAGTATACTAAGCCGTGGCTTGCGCAGCGTCGACGTCGAGTGATGTGTTTATGGGGTTCCATCTCCCACGTTGTTTCTTCATTTATTGCATCACCCCGGAGTCATATGACAATATTCAAAATTCACTCATCTCATTAATAACTCATTTAGCTAAGTTTTTGGGAGATTAAACGTGATTATTTTTTTAAAAAAGTAATGTGTTTGATCAAGCTTTTGAGAAAAAATAAGTGTTTCTGGAGAGTAGTAAAAACTGTTTTTCAGAAGCTAAAAAAGTAGTTTTTCCCTAAAAATATTTTTTTTTTGCCAAATACTTTTGAGAAAAATGCACTAGAATCACTTTAAGAAAATTCGGTTAAACATTAATTGTTACTCAAAAATATTTTTAAAATTTATTGGCCACAGACAAATTGCTTCTCACCATAAGTACGTTTTTAAAAACACTTTTTTTTTTTAAAAAACTTTTCGAAATAAGGTGATTTTAAAAGTTTGGCCAAGCAGGCTATAATTCAAATTTGTGTTCTACACGATCAGAGCACTTAGGATACTGTAATGGGTTATTAGAAATTTTTTAGTTGAAAATTAATACTATATATATATATAGAATAGATGTTGGAGAAATGTTAGTATAGCTCAGTTGGTTGACTAGCTACCTGAACTTTCACCTTGTTAGTGAGAGTTCGATTGCCCACCTTATATTTTCCTCTCCCATTTTTCTTTTCTTACCCCCAATTGATAAAAAGAAAAAAAAAGATATTGAATTCTCTTGACTTCTCTACATATTTACTTCATTGTATTTTAAATCCTCTTGATAAAAAAATTACGACTCGTTATAAAGAAAAAATGTTCTTTCTACCCGTGAATAAGGTTCGAACAAGAGACCTTAGTATGATTAAATGTGAAAGAATTTTCATTATATGTAAGGTAAAAATTGTATCGTAAGAATATTGAATTGTACGGTGAAAATAAGGTAAAAGTTGATATTTTCTTTTATGTATAAATTGTTGAATTGTCTTGAAATAAGTGAATATTTTGGTATATTGATAAAGTAGATAAAAAAGATAATTTAGATAATAAATTTAATTTGCATTACATCCTCAAATATCTGAAATTTATTGATTTGATAACTAATTTAGATTTGTAATGTACTGTAGGACCCATTAAGGGAAAGTTCTCATTTTATCAATTAGTTTCCATTCTTAAGGTTTAAATCGAAATATTCTCAATTAATTAAAAGTGAAGTGATTTTATCTGTCTCACAACTAATGATGAATCTAAGAGGAGCTAATTAATGGAGCTCAATAGAATTTCTTTCATCAAAAATTTATATATTATAAATAAAATTAAAATAATATTTATTTATATACAGACAGTTGAATCTCCTTGGAATTAGAAAATACTCTTAGTATAGTAATCAAGTGGATTCAAATAATAAAAAATAGAAATATTCGACGATTGAAGAAGGGATTACAATAATACTACTTGATGTCCTTTCTCTTTCCCATCAAAACTCTTATTAATGTTTCCATCTACCTATGGGTACATCTTGAACTTTATATAGAAATTCATATTTCCACTTTTGGTTGCTCTTGTAATGTGGTCCTGTATATTCCTACTATAATTACACAATTTAATTTGTGTTTTCTTTGTAGTGTTGCAACTTGCTATTATAATTAATAACAACAACAAAAATATATCAATTAGATTTTAACAAGTGTAATTTGAACAGAATAATGTGTATGCTCTTATCTCGTGAAGACACGAAGACTGTTTTCGAAAGGCACATGCTACTTACCATTATAAATACACAACTGCTATCTCCAACTAATAATGATCATGTTTCCAATTGATTTTTAATTTTATCTTCTCGAGTTTATGTCACGATCCAAAACGCTGTGAGTGACATCCACCCGAAGCCCCCGGATGAGCGAACCAATATCGACCCAACACTTAGCAATTCTAACAGCTCAAAACCAGTTTGCATTAAAATAAACTAACATATATATTCAAAACAATACTAAACAAGATCCTGTGGAAAACTACCCCTAGAATCTGAAAGTCACCGTACCAAAACATCTATCAAAAGTCTAGTATACGGGGATACAACCCCAAAATAAAGGAGTCTAAGTCCGAACAATGAACTAGAGAATGTACTAGAGAAATCATGGTAGCCCGGAAGAAGCAGCTCACCCTTAGAATCATGGATCGCTGAAACTAGAGCTGAGGTCGCGTAGGAGCCGTCGGAACACGTCTTGTACTCGTAGAAAGAAAATAAGTGCAGGATTAGTACACAACCATCGTGTACTGGTAGGATCATCGACTAACTTCAATAAACAAGGTATGAGCAATAAACTAAAGCTGAGTAAAGTAAGGTAAACATGTGATACAAGCCAACAATAAGACTAGACTCTAAGTATTTCCTCTAGCTTACCAATCACATGGAACAAGTCTGACAGCCACTACACATACACTATAATAATACATATATCTCTTTCAAATAACCCCGGACCAACTACGGACCCCTAAGACAACACCTAAGTATTCAACATGCAATCTCGATTTACACTATGTCCAACCCCACAGTTATGTACAACCACCCGGCCTCTCAAGGACCATCATGCAATGATCACATATCAAGAATACAGCCCGGTCCACTCATGGAATCATCGTCAGAATACAATCAATGCAAGTGCAATCAAACTCGTACCAGGCGTGGTACCCGAGTCAACCGATATAATTCCCGTACCAAGCGTGGTACCCGATCCAACTAATATGTAATCTGTACCAGACATGGTACCAAAGCCAACCTAATATCACACACAATCCAACAAGTCAATAAATAATGAACAACATCACACTTATACACCAACAAGCAACCAAACCCAGTTCATTTCACATAATTGACACAGGATAGCTAGACATTCATAATCTCATTTTCTAAGTATGAAAATTCATACAATACTAAGCGATAGTACATGAACACATATCGCATATTGGGAAAATAGTAACCATCACCTACCTCGAATAGCCTGAACCTTACTGGACCGGAGCCTTTGCATTTTCGAAAGCTTTCTCTTGCTCTTGGTCTAAAAACAAGTACACAATATACTAAAATCAGTCCAATGACCTAAATTAGCCGGATTATGCGAAATTTCAATCCTCCAGGCCAAACCATAATCATTCCACCCATTCTCGAGATTCTCCACCATTAATTCGTCTTAAACTAGCATTTTCACGATTACATTTAGCGAATAAAGGTGATTAAAGCATGAAAAACTCTTGAATAACATAAACCAAGAACTCAACACCCTAGAATCTCCCTTTTCCCTAGATTCCACATTCTTAGGTTAACCCAAACCTGCCACCAAACCCGCAGTTAACCAATCTACTGCGTAGAAAATATAGTACTAAGTTAGGGAAGTAAAATCCTTACCTTTGGGATGAAAATGGTGAAAAATAGAGTTGAAATCGTCTAAATTGCCATTGCCTTTATGCAAAATGTTCTTGAGGAAAAACTGAACGTTTTGGGAAAGTTTCTGCATTAAAACCCAATTTATTCTACTATAGCGGTCCGTACACCGCTATAATGGCACCGCCATAGAAAAACCGACCGCTATGACAGTGCTGACCGTCATTGACTTTTGCTATAGCGAGAATTTTTTTGCTATAGTGGAGGCTGCGACACAAGAAAGAACCTCGAAAAATCTCACAAAAGTGCCCATTTTACAACACACCTTAAATTCTGACATTCTGGAACAACCCCTTCACGTCAACCTTGATACCGGGAGTTCTACTTACCCGAATTCGATTCCAAAAAGTCCTCCGAACTCCTTAACGTCTTAGCTAATGGAAAAACTAGCTCTATGCCAGACACATTACCCAATCCTCACCCGGATTGCCCTAGATCATACCTCGCTCAGAAACCGTCTAAGACTAGCCTAGCCCAAAATTTCCAACTCCCAAACTCGAAAGTTTTCTAACCCAAAATTTGACGCAAAAAGTCTATCCATAATAACGGACCCGATCGTTACCGTTTATTATGCATAATTGATTTTTTATTTTTTCAAAAGAAATATATAAATTTTTCATACTTGGATAACTCTTTTTTTTTATATAGAAAAAAGTTTTGAATTTTTATAGATTGAATATAATTCCTTTTCATATGATAACATAATATTCATAATATAATCATTATTAAAAGAGTTAACTTTAGGAGAGATTATTTTCTTAATAATTTATATTTTTCTTTTGTATTAATTTTTTCATATGTATATCAACTAACCAATTCACATTATAATATCCTTTTTTGATATATCTTTTTTTGTTTCTAATTTATCATCATTCAAAATTTGCTTTATTAACTTTTACATGATACCCTGTTACTTTCGATTCCAACAATTCTAGGTTGAGGAAGTGGTGAAATTCATTGAGCTAATTGTTTTAAAAAATAAAAAGGTTTGAAAATATCATTTCTTTGGTCTGGAAGTTACTCATTAGAATAAAGACTTGACATCTTGTTCTCTATTCATTGATAAGGATGAAGTACCGGCTAGAAAGATCTTTAAATATAATATTTATTTACGTCTCACAAAAGCCAACATATTTATTTAGAAGAAAGACCCATAATTCTTTATTAGTGATTTAGCCCTGCAACACGCTAATCTGAATTTAGTTGAACTTTAATGAGTTTCTAATATTGAAATAAATAAGACAAATATATAGTACCAATTATTGGACCAATAAGAATTGTATATTTTTTTTTTAAAAAATAAGAGATACCTAACTTTGGGGTTGACATTTAAGATGTACCATAAGTTGATTTATTTTTCCTTGCCAATATACCATTTTGGAACCACTTCGAATATACGAATACGAGAATGAAGTTATAAAGAATTATGTTTAAAATTTGATAAATTTTGGATAATTTTTCCCGAATCGTGGCCTTATAAAGACTACATATTGAATAGTTCACCTGAAATTTTGTTTGGCTTGCCATTTTGCACATCAGACATCCTGACGTGAAAAATAGTATATAATCTTTTAATATTCTTGTACGTATGATTTGAAACAAGGATTTATACATACAAACTCTCTTTCATGTTGAATATAAGCTTTGTCAAGTAGAACAAAATTATAATTCTTCTCATGTCAATACGATAAAGATATATTTTAAAAAAATTATCAATTTTTTTATAATTTGAATCTTAAAAAATGAAAAATGCTACGCGAATTGAAATAGAAAAAATAGGTGTCTGGTGGTACACAAGATGAGGTTTAGGCTGAAACTGTTCACTATGACGGGCTTGAGCTTCATGAATGCATGCTCCAAACAGGACATACATTTAGTGTTGGATTATGGGTCTTTTTTCATTCTTAGGTGGAGAAATAAAGATCAATTTGGACCAACCCACTTTTGCCCATAGGTCCAATTCTATGGGATATATATAGACCTTTTTAGGTCTTATTTCACATCCACAAAATAATTTTTTCAGCAGCCACACAAGAGAGAAAGTGCAGATTTTTGCACCCAATTTCAACCCTAAATTGCCAACTTCAAATTGCAATTTTCGTTTCGTTTCTCATCCGATTGAGCTGATTTTTGGATAACTTATTCCTCTCACTCAATATTTGATTAGGAACTAACAGAGTTGAATTTGGTATTCCATAGTTCAAGTTTTGTATTCGTGAACATTAGCTGTATTTTTTGTGCTTTTGTTCCTTTTATTCTCTTATTTTTGATGTTGTGATTTATGTATTGTTGCTCGTTGTTTGGCACTTCTTTGATGGCCTTTTTGGAGGATATTATTGTAACTCTTGGTGATTATAGTGGAGGTTTTAGTCCCGTAGTTTTTACTCTTTACACCAAAAGGATTTTCCACGTAAATCTTGGTGTTTCGTGTGATTGATTCTATTTTGTCTTATCTTATTCTTTTGGTTGATATATTTGTTGCCCTATTATTAATTTTTTTAAAGTTTTTTATCTTCTCTTGGTTCAAATTAGAAGAAAAAGTTTAGACTTGAGTATTCTTCCGCTGCTATCATGTCGTGCATTCTTTGTTAGTGTCTTGTCTTTCCCAACAAAGTGGTATCAGAGCATTGGTTGTTATTGATTTTTGATTTGAATGATGGAGGCAAATATGAACAAGATGGTGTGCCTGAATGGTAGTAATTATCATACTTGAAAAGGCAAGATAAAAAATATTTTATTTGTCAAGAAGAAGCACTTACCTGTGTTTGCTTCTAACAAATCCGAATCTATGAATGAGGAGGATTGAAAATTTGAGTACCTGCAAGTTGTGGCTATATTAGATAATGGATTGAAGATAATGTTAAAAAATATATTGTGAATGAGACACATGCCAAAAGTTTGTGGGATAAGTTTGAGACACTTTACGCTTCGAAGACTGACAACAACATATTGTTCCTGCTAAAACAATTGATGATTATCAGGTATAAAGACGACAATCCTATTTCTGATCATATAAATAATTTTCAGGGTGTCCTTGACCAACCGTCCAAAATGAGTGTAAAGTTTGATGAAGAAATTCAGGGACTTTGGCTTCTCAATACTCCGCCAGACTCTTGGGAGACTCTTCGAGTTTCTTTGACTAATTATGCTCCCAGTGGTATTGTAACTATAGAATATGCTAAGAGTTGTGTCTTGAATGAAGAGATCAGAAGAAGATCTCAGGACTCATCTTCTTCAGCTTCACACTCCGATGTTTTGGTTACTGAAGATAGGGGAAAAAACAAGCTCAAAAGTCAGAATGACAGAGGTACAAGTAGAAGCAAGTTAAAGTCCATATACAAGAATGGTACACATGACTATTGCCACAAGAATGGATATATCATAAAATATTATCACAAGCACAAGAGATATATGAGACAACAAAAGAAAGTAGGCGATAATGAAAATAGTGTTGTTATTGTTGCTAATGATGATCTTCTTGTTATTTGTGGTAAAAATATCATTAATCTTGCTCGTAATGAGTCTAGCTGATTTATAAATTTTAGTGCTACTTCTCATGTCATACCCAAGAAGGAATTATTTTATTCTTACACTCCAGGTAATTTTAGGATGTTGAAAATTGGCAATAATAATGAAGTTAAAGTTCTTGGCATTGGGATAGTTTATTTAGAAAGTAATAACGATTCGAGATTAGTTCTCAACAATGTTAAGCATGCTCCAAATGTTTACCTGAATTTTATTTTTATGGGAAACATTGATGATGAGGGTTATGTTAACACCTTTGGTGCTGGCCAGTGGAAGCTTACTAGAGGTTCAATGATTGTAGCTCGTGGTGACAAGTTGTCTAACTTTTACGTATTTTGGGACTTCATCTCTAGAGGCTCAGTAAACTTGGTGAAGAATGATACTTTATCACAATTATGATATCGAAGACTGAGTCATATGAGTGAGAAGGGAATTGATAATTTGGCTAAGAAATCTGAAGTGAAACAAGCAAAGTTAAAGAAATATGTTCATTGCTTAGCCGATAAACAAAAAAGAGTTTCTTTTCAGAATCATCCGCCTTCAAGAAAGCTTGATTTGCTGGAGTCGGTACATTCTGATTTGTGTGGTCTTTTTAAAGTAAAGTTTCATGGTGATGCAATTTACTTTGTGACTTTTATTGGTGATCATTCTTTCAAACTTTGGGTATTTTCTTTGAAGTCTAAGGATCACGTACTTGATGTGTTCAAGGGTTTTCAGGACTTGGTTGAGAGATAGACAGGAAAGAAATCAAAATGCATCCGCTCAGATAATAGTGGTGAGTATATTGATCTTTTTGATAGATATTATTGAGAGCAGGGTATTCGGCATCAGAAAACTCCTCCAAAGGCTCCTCGGTTAAATAATTTAGCAGAGAGGATGAACATAACTCTAGTTGAGAGAGTTAGATGTATGCTTTCAGATGTTAAGCTGCCAGATTTCTTTTGGGCAGAAGCACTTAATACTGCTCCTTATGTTATCAATTTATCTCCTACTATTGCTTTGAATGGTGATGTCCCTGACAAAGTTTGGTCTGGTAAGAATGTTTCTTATAATCATTTAGGGTCTTTGAGTGTAAAGCTTTTATTCATGTTTCTAAGGATGAAAGGTCAAAGTTGGATGTTCAGACTAGGCAGTGTATCTTCATTAGTTATGGTCAAGATGAATTTGGCTATCGTTTCTCTGATCCAGTTGAGAAGAAACTTATTAGAAGCTGTGATGTTGTATTTTATGAAGATCAAACAATTGAAGATTTTGAAAAAGTTGAGAAGATTGATTCTCAGAGTAGTGAGAGCCTAGTTGATGTTGATCCAGTTTCTTTGACTATTGCACCTGAAGAAAATCTTCATAATGATGAAAATCAAGTTGATAATGAAGATGGTGATCATGTTTAGAATAACTAGGATGTTGTTGATGCTCCAGTGCAAGATGATGTGGTTGGCCAGCAACCAGCTGTTATTGATGCTCTAGAGAGTTCTCTCAAAATATCTACTAGAGATAAAGTACCTTCATCTCGTTATTCTCCCAATGAGTATGTACTCTTGACTGATGGTGGAGAACTTGACAGTCTTGATGAGGCCATGGATAGTGAAGAAAAAAAATAAGATGGTTTGATGCTATGGAAGATGAGATTAAATTCTTGCATGATAATCGTACTGTTGATTTGGTTAAGTTACCTAAAAATAAAAAAGCTTTGAAAAACAGGTGGGTTTTCCTGATAAAACATGAAAATGATAATCCAATTCCATGGTACAAAGCTAGTTTAGTTGTGAAGGGTTTAAACCAGAAAAAAAGAGTTGATTTTGATGAGATATTCTCTTCTGTTGTGAAGATGTCATTCATTCGTGTTGTTCTAGACTTAGCTGCAAGTCTAAATTTAGAGATTGAATAAATGGATGTAAAAATTACTTTTCTCCATGGTGACTTTGATGAAAAAATTTATATGGAGCAACCGAAATATTTTGAAGTCAAGAGAAAAGAGAATTATGTTTTCAAATTAAAAAAGAGCTTGTATGGTTTGAAACAAGCTCCCAAACAGTGGTACAGGAAATTTGTTTTTTTTTATGAGTCAGCAGGGCTTCAAGAAGACTTCTTTAGATCATTGTATTTTTGTGTAAAATTTTTTTGATAGTGACTGTTGACACCTAATTTTGTCCCATCTTTCTTCCCGATTAATTCTTTAAGCTTCAAATAATTTTGATAATTTACAAGTTATTTTATTATAATTAGAAATCTATGTAATGCTATCGTCCTTATTTTTGTGAAATTATCAATATAGTTCTACTACTATTATTATTATTACTTTATTATTGTTATTATTCTATAAATCTAGCAGCGTGCTCGTTATTTTTAATTTAGCAAAGGACGGAGGCCGTCACCCCTAGACAGTGTTGCTCACCACCTTGACGGTCAATGTGACGGACCGTCACACATGTGACGGACCGTCACTCAAGCCGTCACCCTAGACAGTGTTGCTCACCACCTTGACGGTCAATGTGACGGACCGTCACACATGTGACGGACCGTCACTCAGACCGTCACCTTAAGGCAGTGGCACTGCCTTCTTCGCTGACTTGATGCTGCCATGGTGCGACGGTGGGGGTGACGGACCGTCACCACCTTGACAGACCGTCACGGAGGCCGTCACCCCTAGACAGTGTTGCTCACCATCTTGACGGCCAATGTGACGGACCGTCACACATGTGACGGACCGTCACTCAGGCCGTCACTCTTAGGCAGAATCCTCTTTTCCTCGTATTTCCTTCCGTTTCCGTATTTGCTCCCATTTCCTACAAATACTTCTTTTGATTTTCTAACTTTTATAAATGTTATCGTAATTCCGACGATATTGATTTTTGCCTAATATTTTTATAATTATCTTTTAATCATAAATAATTTATTTAATTGAATACGTTTTAATCCACGTGGATGCCACGTAAGCGCCACGTAAGTGCCCAACAGCCATAAACACACGCCTCCCACACTCCTCCCACACTTTCCACACGCCTAGCCTCTTCTCCGCCACGTGTCGCTCTCTTATTGGTTGGTCAAACTCATCCCAAAATCCAACTCACCCCATTTTGCTTGAACTACCTATTTTACCCCCACTTAATCTAAGCAAAATACCCAATATACCCTTTGAAACCCTAAAAAATATGGTGAGTTTGCATCAGCCGCTTTTGATAATGCTCTCTCTCCCTCGTCGTCTCTCTCTCTTGGTCTGCAATGGCAGAAAGCCAATTTTGGCTTCTTCTCCACTTTGAGGAAGACAACAACCTCCCTTCCTTGCGTGCCAGAGACTTGTAAGGCCATTTCGAGCATTCATTTATGGAGGATCGTTGAGAAATCTCGAGGAATTGACCGAGATATCTTCAGACACTTTAACAAGCATATGAGGTATTCTCTTTTGCTGGGTTACTTCTCTCTCAAGCGATTTTTAGGCAAAGTTTTGTCTCCTTTTTTTTTTTTTCTGAATCAAACTGTGGAATCCATCCAAAACCCCAACGTTTGGATTTCAAAACATTCAAAATCCCGCCCAAAAAGCCCCCCATAAACCCTACCTTCACCCCCTATAAATA
Source organism: Jaltomata sinuosa (assembly GCA_003996215.1). Classification (NCBI taxonomy): domain Eukaryota; kingdom Viridiplantae; phylum Streptophyta; class Magnoliopsida; order Solanales; family Solanaceae; genus Jaltomata; species Jaltomata sinuosa. The sequence goes on from QJPP01002653.1 coordinate 349,587, forward strand.
CCAAGGGTTGGAGAGGCGTTTGGGGCCATCAGTTGACAATCAAAAAATATATAGCAAAAGCTTCTCGTTTCACAAATATCTACTCTTTTCATCTCTCTTTTGTTCTGATTTCTGGGCGCGTATTCAAGTTCTGTTTTCATCGAGTTTTCGAGTGTAGATTCGTGGTCAAGAAAGCTCCAGTTTTCTGCACCCAAAAAGGTCAGTGAGCATAAACTCTCCTCTTTCCATTTTTCTTTCCTTTTCCCTCTTTGTTTATGTTTAAATATATGAGTGTTTGTTAGTCTTAAAAATTATGTCGTCAAGTTCTATTTGTGTGGCTACTTTGTTTAGGATGCTATATGTTTGATTAAGCATTCAAATAGATCTGTCATGATTAAGTTTAAAAAAAAAGAGCCAACTTACTTTGTAAGGATTTCCTTGCGGTCTGATGTGTTTTCAGTTCGTTCGGAATCATGATTTAGAAAATCTGCTCAAAACTATTTCTAGATACCATGTTCTGTTAGACTAAGTTTTAGCTGGTGAAAGTCAATCTTGTTAATAAAAATAAGGGATTAGAGCTCATGTCATGTGATGGACCATGTTTGCGCTAAGCCTCTCTATTCTGTTGAGATATTCTCATTGATGTTTTTTTACACATATTGGGTTAGTTAGGTTCTCTATTAAAGTAAGTTTGGCTTGAGGACTAATTGACGATTGTACCATAGGAAAGTATTCACTATTCTATTTGAATGTTTGTTATGTGGTCTTAGTCGAAACGATGCATTAGAAACCATGCCTACAAGGTGTTTAAGTTTGTCCCATTGTGTAAATGTTTTGGTTATAACTCATGCTTATTTGTTTAGGCGTGAATGCAATTCATAAATTTAGAGTGCAGTTAGCTTATTTGAGTTACCTAAAAACGTTTGAATTATGTGATAGTTATCTGCTTATTTTGCTTTTGCTTTTGCTTAAGTTTTGAAAGTTGATTAAAGGACATTGGATTATATGCTGTTTCCTTTATCTATTTTTGTTATTTCTTAATAAGATCAAAGTTTATCCTAATCCTTTTCCTTTATTTATTCTTGCACATGTACACTCGGGAGCGTATTTGGAGTTGAAATACCACTCCATCTCTGTCCAAATCAGAGCCGCGCTCGTCGCTACATCATACGTTCATCTCTAGCGGGCTACCCATTCCGAAAAAAAAAGAGTCCATTGCTCTCCCTTGCACTTTAGAGTTTTATATTCTTGCATAGACATATATACGTTGTTACTTTTTTGGCTAACGTTTTGACACATTGTTATTTTTTTATGTTTGTATTAATACTTGTCTCGTTTATGTTTGGATTCATGTAAATCAATTAGGATAGTAGTGAGATATAATCGTTCGCACCTCGTCCCTTTAAGGTGGTAGATTGAGCATAGTTACTTGACCTGGGAACGCCTAGAATAACATCTTATATTTAGGCTTGTTACATTTCTTAGGTTGCAAAATTAATTTACTATTAAGGATTAAGTACTAAAAAGGATCTTTTCGTCAAAGTTAAGTGCTTTCTTAATAGCATCATTTCAGATTTTTTTTAGGGGTTTAAAAACGGCTCTTTTGATGTTTTAAAATACAGATTTTTGAGCATAAAAATGCAGCTTTGCAAGAGATTTTCTTAGGCAAAACGCAGCTCTTTTAAGGACTTAAAACGAAGGTTATTTTAGTGTAAAAAATGCAGCCTTTCTTAAGGTAAAAATGCAGCTTTAAACGAGTTCAAACGTGTAGATTTTTAGCTAAAAACACAGTTTTTACAAAGGTTAAAAAATACAGATTTTTCTTTTATAGGTAAATTATAGTTGTTCTAAAGCCTTAAAACAAAGATTTCTTGGGTGTAAAAGTGCAGATTTTTTAGAGCAAACAATGTAGTTTTAAACAAGTTAAAAAAAAAGTGCAGATTTTTGATCTCAAAAAGATGTAATTCTAAGGTAGAAATATACCCTTTTGTAGAACTCAAAATTGCACATTTTGTTGAAAAAGTGTAGTTCTTCTTGGTACTTTAAAGTGTAGATTTTTGAAGGGCAAAAACAATTTTCGAATAGATTAAGATGCATTTTCACAAAAAAAAAAAAAAGCAAAACTAATATTTTCGTTATTGGAATTCTCTTTTATTTGTTTTTTTTAAGAAACATTTTAATAAGATTTTAAAAAAAATAATATATCTTTCAAGTCTCTATTTTATCAAATGTAGGCCTATATTTTTAAAAGAAAGTTTTGTTTAGTAATTTATTTTTTACAATTATATTAGTTAAATTGCATATCTTTTAGATATTTTTGGTCAACTTAATTGATATTTAACCATTAGTTATTTTGTCCGATGCCCCTTTTTTAACTATAAATAAAATTATTTTTCTACACACTTTTGCCTTCACTATTATTAAAATCATTTGTTTAATTTTCCTACATTTTCATTCTTTAAAGGATTTTCACAAGTTATTTCTTCTTATCACATTTAAGGTGTTATATGTATATTTTCTCAAAAAATAGAAAGTACTTTAGATAATTTATTTGTTATTTATTTACTTTAAAACTATGTCAAGTTAGTTAATTAGTTGTGGCAAAATTGGTTAAAATGATTAAGCCTTTTTCCCTTATAAGAATTAAATAGATATATAATTTTTGAAAAACTTTGAAGTGCCAACATCTCTCAAGATTTCTTTGAGTCTAAAATTTGATTATTTTAATTTGTTGATTTTAATTAGATTAACCTAAGTTTAGCCGGTTAACCGTAATTTTGCGGATTTTAAAGAATGCTTAATACCTTCTCTTTGGAATAGTTAGAATCCTTACTTAGAATCTTAAGTTTAGTAGACCTTAAAAAATGAAGTCTTTATTTGCTTTAATCACATAGTTAATTATAGGTGTCCTAATTCACCGTAAGACTAATTAGGTGGCGACTTCCTTTTAATTAATTTAGAAGTTTTCAATACGTTGTACACCGTTTCGACCTCGGTTAAAATGGGGTATAACAGCTTGGCGACTTCACTGGGGATTTTAGGTTCTAAACCATAATAAACTTAGGTTAATAATTAAGGCACTTTATATTTGTTTGTTTTACTTTAATTGCTTGAAGTTTTATTTATTTTATGTGATATAAATTGTTTATTTGCTATTACTTTATCTAAATTGCCTTACGTGTTACCGCTTTATTTAAACTGTCATTCCGTTCATATTTCCTCCACTTTTGGAAACTTGACACTTTCACACACATTACACACGCGAGTTGTGTCCTTTCACTTCTCCAAAATTCTTTCAAACACCTTATATTTAGAGAGTTGGTGCATGCGTGGGGTGAGCGGATAGTTTTACTACCGTGTGACCACGTACCTTCTCACATAGGAAAATCTCAAGTCCGAGTCTACCCAAATCTTAGAAAACTTAAGATAGAGCTCTACCACCCTTGATTTAGGTCATGCATGGATAAGCCTTAGGTGGTTTGACTCTCGGGGTCATTCCACAAATTTAGAGAAAGCCTTTATGTCAAACGGGTTTACGACTCAATGACGACCACTCATATTATGTGCTATGTGATAATGATAAAGTGATCCAAGTAAAAATTTAACTAAATTTGAGTTTGGAAATGCATTTGCTTATGTTGTGTTTTATTATAGGTTGCTAGAATGGAAAACGTGCCAGCTTTTGCTAACACTCAAATGGTTGTCGTTGTGCCTCACAAGCTAAGAAAATGGTGGGAGAACATCAAGATGGAACATGGGTATGAAATTAGGAAATGCTTGGGTTTCTTGACTTCGTTGATTTACATCCCTCCAGACAGACACGTGATCAAGGCATTGATCAAGTTTTGGGATCCCGAAAGAGTTGTGTTTAGGTTCAATGATTTTGAGTTGACTCCTACAATTGAAGAAATTGGTGGCTTTACTGATTTGAAGTACCAGGGGAGGGGTATGATTCTACCCCACAAGCAGTCCGGAAAGAAATTTCTTAAATATCTCAGGCTCAGAAACAACCTTAAGCTTGCATGTTTGGATCGGGAATGGATTTCTCTGGATTATTTGTTTGAAAGATTTGGTCGCAAAGATGGTCATGAAGTTTTCCATAAGGAATTTTCTTGCTCCGCCGAAAAATGGAGAAAGAAACGCCCTATTGCTTTTGCCATTGCTTTGCTAGGTACTCTAGTTTTCCCCTTGGAAAATGGAAAAATTGGCACTTGCATTAGTTCTATAGTCCGAGCACTCTTTCAAGGGATCGATAATTCTGAAGTTACACTGGTTCCGATGATTGTTGCGGAGATGCTAAGGGCGCTATCCAAGTGTTATAGAGGAAGGAGGTTCTTCGAGGGTTGTAATATCCTTCTCCAAACTTGGGCTGTTGAACATTTTTATAGACGTCCTGATAGGATTGATGCACTCTTGAGCAGACCCAACAGGATAGACTCTCATCAACAAAGGATGATACTATTTATATCTCCTGTTGGTACTGAGGATTGGTACGCATATATGAGCACGCTCACTGGCGGTCAAATCCAATGGAGGTATTCATGGTTATTACCTCGAGTTGCTGTCATTAGGGGGCGTGAGCAATATTACATTGAGCTCATCGGTTTGAAAGGTCTTCAACCATATGCTCCTATTCGAGTTCTTCGACAATTTGGACAGTGTCAAGTCATTCCACTTCGTTCAGACATGGGTAGATCCGAGGTTGATTTCGAGCCGCTCTATGAGATTCCTAGAGCAAGAGAGTTGCTTCAACAATGGGGAAATTTGATGACGATTGAGGTGCCTAATGGACAAGCACACTGCACTCCGGAGTATTACGCTTGGTTAGTGGCAAACTATGACGTGAACTCTAGCCCTCAAGGACAAGAGTTTGGGTTCGAGGATTCGACGGAAGCTGAGTGGGCACGTAATCTGTTGTATGAAAATCTCGTTGTCACACCTGAAATGCTGGCACAAGTCATCCCTGGATCTTTGGAGCAGTACCTTGGAGGAGCATGAAGACTTGATTTAGTAACTAGGATTCCCCTTTGTTATCTTGTATCCCCTTTATGTTGTTTTCATTTCATCTAGATTTGATGTAATGGTTAATTTGCACTATTTCTATGAAGATGTTTGTTATTTTATTATCTAATTCCAAACTCAAAGTATTGTTATTAATTAAAGCTTGGATCAATTTATCATAATCTCAAATATTTGGCGTTTAGGCCCACCTCTGGCATAAAAGAGGCCCCGTGCATATTAGAACGCGTTTTAAATTATCAAATTTTCCTTTACTATGTGATTTGTTGCTATGTGATATGTATGTATGTTTCAAACATTATTTGCGTAATTGCTATTATTATCTTTAAGCAATAATTACTGCTTTATACTGATATTTTCTTTTCTTTTGAAGGTTTTTTATTTTGCTTTAATTATTTCCCCCCAAAAAGGTTGATTTACGTTGACTGCGAACTGGCGGATCACCCATACTTTACGAGATCCAAAGCACGAGCATCCACCAACATGACTGATTCAAGTGCATCTGACCAGGCTGGCTTAGGGCTTATCACCGTTCTTAGAGACGATCCTGAGACTTCGGAGGGGAGAAACGCAACCCTTCAGGATGAACACATCGCCCATATGATGCAACAAATGGCTGATATGCAAAGCGAAATTGATCGCCTTCGAAACCTTACCAAACTCTCTATTAGCCTGAACACACCACTTCCCGAATATGGAACAAACGCCGCTATTCCACCTACTTTTCCACCTGTTAACAAAACCAACCTAACTGCTACCAATCCGCCTCCTAACCCACAACAAGCCAACTCGCAACAAACCAATCCATTACCCTTCCCTAATCCGTATGTTCCTCAAGCTCCACCTACCCAAACTCCACTTACCCAAACTACCCTACCTATCCAAGCTCCATTTACCCAAACCTCCCCACTTGTCCAAAACTATCAAGCGACCCAACACATACCGGCGGCACACACTGCAATTCCTAACACGCAATATGTGCCACAGGTATATGTAGTGGGAGCTCAACCTTTCCCTACCCCAATGCCAACCATGATAGAAGTTGATCCATATGAGGAGATGGAGAGGGAAGCAAGGTCTAAAGTAGATGAGAATGTAGCAAAGGAGATCCGCAGTCTAAAAGAAGCATTCAAAAGCATCCAAGTCCACAGGGGATGTGAAGGGCTTGAGTATGAGGATTTATGTGTTCATCCTGATGTGGAGTTGCCTGCAGGGTATAAGGTGCCAAAATTTGATGTATTTGATGGAAAAGGAAACCCTAGAGCTCATTTGAGGTCGTACTATGACAAGCTAGTTGGAGTAGGTAAAGATGAAGCCATTAGGATGAAGCTGTTTATAAGGAGTTTGACAGGAGAAGCCCTTGATTGGTACACAAGCCAAAATCCACAGAAATGGCGAAGTTAGAGTGCTTTGGCGCAGGAATTCATGGACAGGTTCAAGTTTAATACTGAGGTCATCCCAGATAGGTTCTATTTATCAAAGTTAGATAAGAGGTCGACAGAAACTTTCAGAGAGTACGCCATGCGTTGGAGAGCAGAAGCCGCAAAAGTTCAACCTCCGATGGCAGAAAGTGAAATGACTTCTGTCTTTGTACAATCTCAACAAGATGCAACATATTATGACAAGTTGATAAGTGTGGTGGGACAGAAGTTTTCTGAAGTTGTAAGGATAGGAGAATTTGTTGAAGAAGGTATTAAAACTGGAAGGATCACTAATTTGGCAGCATTACAAGCAACGAGTAAGGCAATTCAGTCGGATTTAATTGGGGGAGTGAACAAGAAGAAGAAAGATGGAGTGTCTTCTGTCATGACCATCCAGGAGCGTAGGCCAGACCAGATGCTAACATATCAAAACCCATTACCCCATCCTCTACCTTATAGCCAATACACCCAAATTCCTCATCCTTATTACCAACATCCACCTGCTTCATATCCAGTTTACACCACCCAACCAGCATATTGTCCACCTCGAGCACCTGCCTATCAAAATCCACCACAATACCAGCCTACCTATCCACCTCAACCCCACTACCAACAACAAATTCGTCCTCCAAATGCACCCAGACCACGCCCAAACTATGAAAGAAGGCCAGTTAAAACTTATACACCTCTAGCCGAACCCTTATCCTAACTATATGAAAGGTTGAGAGCCGCAGGAGTTCTCCAACCAATCCAAGGAAGACTTCCCAACCCCCTCCCTGGATGGTATGACGAGACTAAACATTGTGCCTACCACTCTGGAGTTGCTGGCCATGACACTGAAAATTGCCTTACTCTCAAAGACAAGATTGAAGCGTTGATCAAAGAAGGAGTTATTCAGCTCAAGGGAGCTCCCCCTAATGTGACCAACAATCCTCTGCCAAATCACGGCAATGTCAATGTGAACATGATTACCATTGATGAAGAATGCAATTTGGAAGGGACTATTGTACCAGTCAAAGATGAAGGGAAAGTCGCAACATCAGCCTTCATTGCACCCATAATCATAGTTGAGGTGCGAGCACCCGTTGAAGTAGAAGTTCTCACTCCCAAGCCCAAGATCACAGCCTTAGTTGCTCAAGCGCCTTCTTTTGACACCAAAGCAGTTCCTTGGGATTATCCGATTGGTGCAAGGGACAAAGGAAAAGGAAAGATAGTGGTAGAAACTGCCGCTGCTGGCATGACAAGATCTGGACGTTGTTATATTCCTGAAGAAGTTATACGAGGAGCACCAAACAACCAAAAGAGGGTTGTGACAGAAGCTGAAGTAGAAGAGTTTTGGAGAAAAATGCCGACTAAGGAGTATTCTGTGGTAGAGCAGCTGAAGAAAACTCCCGCACAAATCTCTTTATTATCTTTGTTATTGAATTCTGCAACTCATAGGAGTGCTTTGGTGAAAGTACTAAATGAAGCTTATGTATCAGCTGAGACCACTAGCGAGAAATTTTCAGCTATGGTGGGGCAAGTTCTGGAAGCTAACAAAGTCTCCTTTCATGAAGATGAGTTGCATAATAGAGCATTGAACATTACCGTCAAGTGCAGAGATAAGTTTGTTTCTAAAGTTTTGATTGATAATGGATCAGCTGTTAACATTTGTCCTTTCACTACCCTTCGGGCCTTGGGAATTGACATTGGAAAAGTTCGTGAAAGTCATGTGAGGGTTAGAGGCTTTGATGGGACCCAAAGAGGAGTCATGGGAGAGATTGATTTGGCGCTACAAATTGGACCTGTGGAGTTCACGGTGGAATTCCAAGTGTTGGACATATCTGCTAGCTACAATTTGTTACTGGGAAGGCCATGGATTCATATGGCTGGTGCAGTTCCTTCTACCCTGCATCAGACTTTGAAATTTGTTTGGGATTATCATGAAGTTGTGATTCATGGAGAGTGCAATAATTTGATCTACCACGAAAACTCAGTTCCTGTTATTGAGCGCATGGAAAAGCTGGATGGATCTGTTTTTCATGTTAGAGAAATTATGTGTTCTACTCAAGTTGAAAGGGTAAAATTGCCACGTGTGCTTATTATGGTGGCTTGGGAAATGTTGAAGAATGGTTTTATGCCTGGTCGAGGTCTTGGAGTGAACTTAGATGGAATGGTGGAGCCAATTCAACTGCGTGGTCAGAAGGATACTTTTGGTCTTGGATACGTGCCTGCTCTTGATGAAGTCTCATCGGCTAGTCTTAAAAGAAAAGGTGACATTCCCTTGCCAAAGCCTATCCCACTCTTGGATCAGTCATTTTCCAAGGCGATTGTTGCTCAGGTATCAGAGGAAGCTGTTGAAGACGACCTCGTGGAAGGGCTCCAAAACCTGTTCATTACTGAGGAAGAAGCTGAATGCAATGTGATTCTGGAGGATTGCACCGAGACCCCAACCATCTGGGATGCTGAACCTGGAGCTGCTTTGAACAATTGGACTTGTACCCCATCCTCGATTCTCTTGGAGTCTCGGTAGATGATTGTATTAATATCAATGAACGACATGATTCAAAATTGAGGCCTGAATCATGTTTATAAACTTAATATGTTTTGCCTCCCTTTTTGAAAGCTTAAATGCCAAATCCAAACTATGGTTTTTCTATTTCTTAAAATATTTTCAACTTTGTCTTCATTAATTAATTTGTCCTTTCTCTTTTTCAGCAAGCAAACTAACAAATCTTCTAATACTCTAAATGTGACATGTAATGAAACAAGCGAACAAATTCCAAATAGCGAACAAGACTTTGAAGAATATGAAGAGGATATGCAGCCTAAAGAGTTGACTGAAGAATTGGAAAACTTTGAGAACAAGGCAAAGCCAAATCTGGATGAAACTGAGACGATAAACTTGGGAGATTCAGAATTGGTAAGGGAAACAAGAATCAGCGTCCATTTGACTCCATCCCAAAGGAAAGAATTGATTGATCTTTTGAGACAATACATATACGTGTTCACATGGTCATATGATAATATGCCGGGTCTGAGCACAGACATTGTTTCACATAGGCTGCCAATTGATCCATCTTATCCTCCGGTAAAGCAAAAGCCAAGAAAGATCAAGCCTGATTTGAGTTTGAAAGTTAAGGAAGAAGTCTCCAAGCAATTTGATGCCAATGTCATTCGAGTCAAAAAATATCCCACTTGGTTAGCCAACATAGTACCGGTGCCAAAAAAAGATGGGAAAATCAGAGTATGTGTGGATTATCGGGATCTCAACAAGGCTAGCCCGAAGGACGATTTCCCTCTCCCAAACATTCACATTCTTATCGATAATTGTGCAAAGCACGAGTTGCAGTCATTTGTTTATTGCTTCGCAGGATACCACCAAATCTTGATGGACGAGGAAGACGCTGAGAAAATGGCATTCATCACGCCCTGGGAAATATATTGTTATCGGGTAACGCCTTTTGGACTCAAGAATGCAGGAGCTACATACATGAGATCTATGACTACCATTTTCTATGACATGATCCATAAAGAGATTGAAGTCTATGTGGATGATGTCATTATCAAGTAATGAAAGATCTCAAATCACTTGACAGATTTGAAAAAGTTCTTTGACAGATTGAGAAGATACAATCTGAAGCTGAATCCTGCAAAATATGCATTCGGTGTCCCTGCCGGGACGTTGCTAGGTTTCATTGTGAGTAGGAAAGGCATAGAATTGGATCCTTCAAAAATAAAGGCTATTCAAGACTTGCCTCCTCCTAAAAGTCGGAAGGATGTGATGAGTTTCCTTGGTAGTCTCAATTATATTAGTCAGTTTATTGCACAATCTACTGTGATTTGTGAACCGATATTCAAACTATTGAGGAAAGATGCTGCTACCAAATGGACGGAAGATTGCCAACAAGCTTTTGATAGAATCAAAGAGTATTTGTCCAGTCCGCCTGTCTTGGTGCCCCCAGAACCTGGAAGACCGTTGCTGCTATATTTATCTGTATCTGACAATGCATTTGGATGCGTATTGGGACAACATGACGAAACAGGAAAGAAGGAGCAGGCTATATACTACTTGAGCAAGAAGTTCACGCCCTATGAAGCCCGATATACTTTGTTGGAACGCACTTGTTGTGCCTTAACTTGGGTTGCACAAAAGTTGAGGCATTACTTGTGTGCATATACCACTTTTTTCATCTCAAGGATGGATCCGCTCAAGTACATCTTTCAGAAGCCCATGCCCACCGGAAAGCTAGCGAAGTGGCAAATTTTGCTAAGTGAGTTCGACATTATTTATGTTACTCAAAAGGCAGTCAAGGGACAAGCGTTAGCTGATCATCTTGCTGAAAACCCTGTAGATGAAGAGTATGAGCCTCTTAAAACTTACTTCCCGGATGAAGAGGTTTTGTTTATTGGGGAAGACATTTCAGAAGATTATCCAGGATGGAGAATATTCTTTGATGGGGCTGCGAACTTCAAAGGAGTCGGTGTTGGGGCTGTGCTAATTTCAGAATCAGGCCAACATTATCCAATCTCGGCAAAGCTCAGGTTTCCATGTACCAACAATATGGCAGAATATGAAGCTTGTATTCTGGGACTTAGATTGGCCGTTGATATGAACATACAAGAATTGTTGGTTATGGGGGACTCAGATTTAGTGATTCATCAAGTACAAGGTGAATGGAATGTCAAGAATGCGAAGTTACTTCCGTATCTGGAGTGCGTGAAAGAGTTGCGAAAGAAGTTCATCAAGATTGAATTCAAACATGTCCCAAGAGCTCAAAACGAGTTCGCAGATGCATTGGCAACCCTGTCTTCTATGATTCAACATCCCGATAAGAACCACATAGATCCTATCAAGGTGAATGTACAAGCTCAACCAGCCTATTGTTTCCATGTAGATGAAGAATCAGATGGAGAACCTTGGTACTATGACATTAAGAGATATCTCGAGAAGGGAGATTATCCGGAAGGCATAACCAGCATTCAGAAAAAGACACTTCGGAGATTGGCAAACCACTTTTTTCTAAATGGAGAAATCCTTTATAGGAGGACTCCAGATTTAGGATTGTTAAGGTGTGTTGACGCTCAAGAGGCAATCAAGTTGGTTGAAGAGATACACGGTGGCACATGTGGGCCACACATGAATGGTTTTGTTCTGGCAAAGAAGATTTTACGAGCTGGCTATTTTTGGATGACCATGGAAACAGACTGCATTCTCTTTGTGAGAAAATGTCATCAATGTCAGATTCATGGTGACTTGATTCGGGTTCTACCAAATGAACTCAATGTGACGAGCTCTCCTTGGCCATTTGCAGCTTGGGGCATGGACATCATTGGTCCTATCGAACCAGCCGCGTCAAATGGGCATCGATTCATTTTGGTAGCTATTGATTACTTCACAAAATGGGTAGAAGCATCTTCATACAAGTCTGTAACAAAGAAGGTGGTGACGGATTTTGTTCGTAATAACATCATCTGTCGATTTGGAATTCCTGAGTCAATTATAACTGATAATGGAGCTAATCTCAATAGTAATTTGATGCGTGAGATATGCGAGAAGTTTAAGATTACTCATCGCAATTCCACTCCCTATCGACCTCAGATGAATGGAGCAGTTGAGGCAGCCAATAAGAACATCAAAAGGATATTGCGGAAGATGATTGATAACTACAAGCATTGGCACGAGAATTTGCCATTTGCCCTCCTTGGCTATCGCACCACGATCAGGACTTCAACTGGGGCAACGCCTTATCTTTTGGTCTATGGAACGGAAGCAGTGTTACCGGCAGAAGTAGTGATACCATCTTTGAGAATCATACAAGAAGCTGAGTTGAGTGATGCCAAATGGGTACATAATCGGTATGAACAGTTGATGCTAATTGATGAAAAGAGAATGAATGCAGTTTGTCACGGACAACTTTATCAGAATAGGATGGCCAAGGCTTTCAACAAGAAGGTAAGACCGAGGCAATTTACACCTGGGAAATTGGTTTTGAAGCGCATATTTCCACACCAACACGAAGCTAAAGGAAAATTTGCACCTAATTGGCAAGGGCCTTACATGGTTCACCGAGTATTGACTGGAGGAGCATTGATTCTGGCTGAAATGGATGGTGAAGTTTGGCCGAAAGCCATCAATGCAGATGCCGTTAAGAGATATTATGTCTAGAAGCTTTTTATTTTTGTTTTGTTTATATAATGTCTTTCTATGTAATCAAAACTACGTATGACCTAATTCCCTTGGCGGGACACGTAGGAAACCCACATCGGGTTTGGTCTCTTAAGTAGAAATCTCCAAAGATCCCATTTTGCTTGTATGGAACTACGTTGCGACCTGATTCCCTCGGTGGGATACGTAGGCGGTCCGCATTGGCCTCGGTCACTTTATTAAAGAAAATCCCAATTCCGTTTTTTATATATGTAACGAACTACGTCTGGCCTGATTCCTTTGGATACGTAGGCAACTCGTGGAGGGTTCGGCCCCTTAGTTAAAAACTTTTCAGAAATGTATTTTATGAACTACGCTTGGCCTGATTCCCTTGGTGGGATACGTAGGCAGCCTATATAAGGCTCGGTCTCATCATGATGGAGCTTCAGTACTTCTCCTAAGTCAGAAACTGGGACAATTTTAAGGGCATCATTGCGAGCAGGCGTCAGAGGATATCAAAGAGTATTCGATCAACCCAGTCATCCGACAAAAGAAAGGACATTCGCTTTGGATAAAGGACGTTTATGTTGTTTCACAGCATGTCACAATTTAAAAATTTGGCAGAAGTTCTTTACAATTATACGTATATGCATACTTTATATATCTATTTATTTTTTACTTATGTTCTATTCTAAAAGGATTTTCAATCAAATGTTTTATATTATTCATTGGCCAAGATTTACGATAAATG
>QJPP01002654.1:0-46973 GCA_003996215.1 Jaltomata sinuosa
TGTAATTCCCTTAAGGAATTAGTGAGTGATTATGGTGACTCTCTTGATTGTTAGTTTAACTTCTTTACTTAATTAATCGAAGGTCTCCCACTTGTGGATTTCATTTAGGTTTCCTTCATTAGTTGAGTTGAATTAGTATCTAGTTGTTGGAATCAATTGGGAGGTGAGGGTTTTAGCCCCTTGTTGCCCATAATTTCAATTCCGAGTTATTAATTATCATATCTTTTCCTTCGTTTCTTCTTGTTTGTTGTATTTCCGTTATCATTTGGTATCAGAGCTTGGTTTAGGTTTGTTTCCACAAATCTAAGTCTTGGGAATTTGATATCTTCAAAATCCAAAAAAAAAAAATAAAAAAATAAAAAAAATCCGAAAATTTTCTTGTTTGATTTCTTGTTTTTGACACTAGATTCTTGTTCCCTAGTGTTTTTTGAGTCTAGATTTCAAATTTCATGCGATTTGGAGTTGTAGAAGTGAAGTTGCCATTAAAGGGTTTTGAGCTTTTGAAGCTTTACAAACTTTGAAAGTGGGTCTATTGATTGAGGAGGAATTGGAGCTTACAAACTATTGGGGTTTGTTCCTTACGTTAAGGGGAAGCTAATCCTAAAATTTGAGCCAATTCCGAGCTCATTTGAAGGTGTTGGTGTTTAGTGTGTGTTCTTGGTGTTTTTGATATTCATCAAGAACATCTTGAAGAAGAAGAAGCCAAAAGGTACATTTGATCCAATTTTTTTCAAGTCAAAGTGGTCAAAGATGTTTGTTGGGTCCACAAGTTGAATTTAAAAAAAAAAAAAAATCCACGTGGACTGCCACGTCAGCAGCGCGTGTTGCCCAATTTCAGAGAGCAAAAATCTGCAGGTTCTATACTTAGTTTTTTTTAGGGGTCTCAAATTTTGGAACCCCAAAATTTTTCTAAGTGTTGGAACTTTTAAGACTCCAAAATTTTTCTAAGTGTTGGAACTTCAAACTTCTTCTTCTACACTCATTTTTCTTTGATTACTTAACTATTTAACATCTAATTAACATCTTTAATTACTTGTTAACTAGTTTTTAAACATCAAATCATCTCTTTGATTCTCCAAATTAAGCAACAACAAGTAGTTTTTCCTACTTTTGTTACTTAATTCTTGAGTCCGAATTCTTTCGTGCTTCTTCCTTCTTCTTTTCTTGTCTTGTTTCGTTGATTAATTCCTTGATTCAAGTCCGTTTAGAGTCTTTCAAGTCGTCCTTCTTTCAAGAGTCACAAGAATCCACTCCTCCACAAAGGATAGGTGACCTTGAGTTGATTGAGCGGAGCTAGTTCACTATCAATTTTGAGACGACGCCACAGGAGGTGAGTTGAGAGTTACATACGAGGTACGTGAGCCTTTTACTACTAACCTTGCTTGTTGAGTTTTGTAGGTGCCATGTCCCACCACGGTGCAAGTCCAGTTGGGGAGAGCTCGGAGAACTTCATGGAGGTTCTTGCACACCTCTCCAAACAAATGGCGGAAATGAATGGGAAGTTAGGAGGTATGGAGGAAAGGTTGGTACGGGTGGAAAATGAGAATAGAGGGAAGACACTCCAAGTCGAAAATGAGGAGGCAAGGCGAGCATCGGTGCAATCCACCACCATTACTCCGGGGAAAGCTCACCAACTATGTTACCCTCCACAAAATCGAACCCGAAACTTCCAACAACCCACCTTCCAAACAACCCACCTTCCAAACAAACAACCCTCCAAACTTCCCAAGGCAACCAATACCACATCCACATCCACATCCACAACCCTATCGCCCTCCACAAGAGAACCGTCCTATTGTGGCAAACCAAGTTTTATACCAAACTCCACTCCAAAATCCATCAAATGCGTCCTTACATGATTCCTACATATCACCTCCACGAAACACCACACAAACACCCTACCCAAACCACCAATTTCAAAATCCTCTCTATGACGACATGAATGAAGTTCACAATAATGATGAGTTTTGGGAGCATGGGGGTAGAGATGACTATGAAGGGCCAAGGGAAGGGGTCCAGCCTCGGGACTTAGGGTGGGACCAAGGAATAGGAAGGTCAACGCTATGGGAATAGAGGAGATAGGATGGGGAATAGAGGAGCTAGGTATGGAGAACGGAATGATCAAGATAGGGGATTGAACACGATCAAGGTTACACTTCCAAAGTTCAAGGGAAGTAGTGACCCGGATGAATTTCTTGAATGGAAACTACAAAGTGAACGGATTTTTCTTACTAATAACATCTCGGAATCATTGAAGGCGAAGTATGCCCTCACTCAATTCGAGGGATATGCTTCCACATGGTGGGAATCCAAGAGGAGGGAACGAGAGAGTCGTCATCTCTATGAGTTGCCCACTTGGCAAGAGTTGGTTGGTCTAATGGAGTATAGGTATTTGACTCCGGATTACTACAAGAAGCTCTCAAGAAGGTGTACATGCTTAGGCAAGGTACCAAGAGTGTTGAAGAATACTATGATGAATTTGAGAACTTGAGAATGAAGTCCAAGCTTGAGGAGCATATGCAATATACGGTGATACGATTCATGGCAAACTTGAGGCCCGATATTTTGAAGCCTTTGAGACTTAAACACTATGAGAATCTTGAAGCGGCTTTCCATGATGCCTCTAAGGTCGAAATGGATTTGAAAGATGAGAAGACATACAAGGCCAAGAATTTTTCACCTTCCTCATGGAGTAAAAACAATGATAAGTGGAAGACCCCAACTCCTCGAGAATCATCTAAAGGTAGTGGTCAAGACACTCATGTCAAGGTTGATTACAAAGCCAAAGGGAATGACAAGCAGAAAGGAGGTAACTTTGAAAAACCCAACTTTCCTCGACCCTCTACCATCCAATGCTTTCGATGTCAAGGGAGGGGACATATTGCTAGTGAGTGTCCTAATAGAAGGACAATTGTTGCTTTTCTTGATGGGTATAAAACCGATGAGGAAGATGAGCATAATGAAAGAAGTGAGGGAGAGGGGATAAAGGTGAAGGGGAGAGAGTAGCTTCGGGGGATGAGGAAGAAAGGTTGGATGAGAGGGTAAATTTTGCTTGCTTCATGGAAAGGGGGCAACCCCTACTTGATGATAATGAAGAGTTGAAGGTAAATACCAACCTTTCATGTGTTGTGAGGAGAATTATGGGAGCCCTTGCCAAAGAAGAACTTGACCAAAGGGAGAATCTGTTTCATGCTAGGTGCAAGATCCAAGATAAAGTGTGTTCTTTGATTATTGATAGTGGGAGTTGCACTAATGTGGTGAGTAGTTCTTTGGTGGAGCGTATGCAGATTCCAACAAGAAGGCATTCCAACCCATACAAGCTACAATGGCTCAATGAGAGTGGAGAGATGAAGGTCCTCAAACAAGCAAGTATTCGATTTAGTGTGGGCAAGTACAATGAGGAGTTGATTTGTGATGTGGTACCCATGTTGGCTTGTCATGTATTATTGGGGAGGCCTTGGCAATTTGATAGAGATGTTGTGCACTATGGAAGGACCAACAAGTATGCTTTTGTGATTGACGGTAAGAAATATGTACTTGCACCTCTCACCCCATACCAAGTGAGTGAGGACTATCGGGCTATGAAGGAGCTTCGGGAGAGAATAAGGGTGGAAGAAGCGAAGAGTGAAGGTGAAAGTTCCACCATTGTTCCAAAGGAGGGAAGTGACTTGGCTAAAAATAAGAAGAACATGTGTATGATAGCCAAGCCAAACAATTGTCTAAAAGGTGTGGATGAGGAACGCTTTTTAGTGTGCCTTGTCAACACCAATCTTTTATTGCATGCTAACCAAGATACTAGCATTTTGCCTAGTATTGTTTCTTCTCTTTTACAGGACTATGATGAACTATTTCCGGATGAGATGCCCGCGGGACTACCACCCTTGAGGGGAATTGAGCACCAAATTGACTTTGTGCCGGGGTCACAAATTCCCAACCGACCAGCCTATAGGTGTAATCCGGAAGAGACCAAGGAACTACAAAGGCAAGTGGAAGAACTCCTTGAAAAGGGATTGATCAAAGAAAGCCTAAGCCCGTGTGCCGTACCGGTTATCTTTGTTCCCAAAAAGGATGGTACTTGGAGAATGTGCATTGATTGTAGAGCCGTGAACAAGATTACAATCAAGTATAGGCATCCAATTCCAAGACTTGATGACATGTTGGATGAGCTTTGTGGATCAAGTGTGTTCTCAAAGGTTGATCTTAGGAGTGGGTACCATCAAATTCGAATGAAACCGGGTGATGAATGGAAGACGGCTTTCAAAACAAAATTTGGGTTGTATGAATGGCTTGTGATGCCGTTTGGTTTGACTAATGCTCCAAGCACTTTCATGAGGTTGATGAATCATGTCCTAAAACCCTTCATCAACAAGTTTGTGGTTGTGTACTTTGATGACATACTTGTGTATAGCAAGACAATCGAAGAGCATGTAGGCCATTTGAAACAAGTGTTTGATGTTTTGCTACGAGAAAGGTTATTTGCGAATCTCAAGAAGTGTTCTTTTTGTGTTGAAAAGGTAGTGTTCTTGGGCTTTGTGGTTAGTGCAAGTGGTATAGAGGTTGATGAAGAAAAGGTGGAGTCAATCAAGACTTGGCCGACCCCATCCAACGCAACTGAGGTAAGAAGTTTTCATGGGTTGGCGAGCTTTTACCGGCGTTTTGTGAAGGGTTTTAGTTCAATTGCTTCCCCATTAACCGAATTGATCAAGAAAGATGTACCTTTTGTGTGGGGGGAAGAACAAGAGAAGTCCTTTCAAGCATTGAAGTCCATGTTGCATTCCTCCCCATTACTCCAACTACCTAATTTTGATAAAGCTTTTGAGATAGAGTGTGATGCTTCGGTGTTGGGATAGGTGGTGTCTTGATGCAAGAGGGAAAACCATTGGCTTACTTTAGTGAAAAACTAAAGGGAGCTACTCTTCGGTACTCAACTTATGACAAGGAATTATATGCACTTGTGAGGGTATTGGCTCATTGGCAACACTACTTGTGGCACAAAGAGTTCGTGATAAGGACCGATCATGAGTCCTTGAAACATCTTAAGGGGCAATCCAAGTTGAACAAGCGACATGCCAAATGGGTTGAATTCATTGAGACCTTTCCATATGTGATCAACTACAAGCAAGGCAAAGAGAATGTAGTAGCGGATGCTCTATCAAGGAGGTTTGTATTGGTCAACACCTTGGCTTCTAAAATGATGGGATTTGAAAGCTTGAAGGGATTCTATTCTATGGATCCCGATTTCAAAGAAATTTTTGATTGTCTTAGTCAAGGGAAGCGGGTTGATAGGTTCCAATTGGTTGATGGATTCTTGTTCAAGAATGGGCGAGTTTGTGTGCCCATGAGTTCATGGAGAGAGTTGTTTGTCAAGGAAGCTCATAGTGGTGGTTTGATGGGGCACTTTGGAGTACCCAAGACACTTGACATCCTTATGGAACAATTTTATTGGCCAAAGATGAAGCATGATGTGGAGCGGATTTGTGGACAATGTCTCGAATGCAAGCAAGCCAAATCCACGACTCGGCCTCAAGGTAAGTATACCCCTCTTCCTACTCCTAGTGGTCCATGGATGGACATTTCTATGGATTTTGTGTTGGGACTTCCTAGGACTAAAAGAGGACATGATAGCATATTTGTGGTAGTGGATAGGTTCTCTAAAATGACTCATTTCATTCCATGCCATAAATGTGATGATGCATCCCATGTAGCATCCTTGTTTGTCATTAATGTGCTTAAATTGCATGGAGTCCCTCAAACCATTGTTAGTGATAGGGATTCCAAATTTCTTAGTCATTTTTGGAAGAATCTATGGGGTACACTTGGTACCAAACTCATGTTTTCTACTTCTTGTCATCCTCAAACGGATGGACAAACCGAAGTAGTCAACCGGACTCTTGGAAGCATGCTTAGGTGTATAATTAGGGGCACCCCAACCACTTGGGAAGACCATTTACCCTTGATAGAATTTGCATATAACCGGTCTTTCCACTCTTCTATTGGAATGTCCCCATTTGAAGCATGTTATGGCTTTAAACCTTTGTTTCCATTAACTATGACTCCTTTGTCTAGCCATGTTGTTGTGAGCCTAGATGCTGAACAAAGAGCAAAGGAGATGATGAACATTCATTCCAAGGTAAAAGAGGCCATTGAAAAGAACAATTCAAAGGTGGCCAATCGAAAGAATCGTGGAAGAAAGGAAGTGATTTTCAACCCGGACGATTGGGTGTGGGTTCATTTACGAAAGGAGAGGTTCCCACAAGTTCGAAAAGGAAAGCTAAGCCCAAGGGGAGATGGACCCTTCAAAGTGCTCAAGCGGATAAATGACAATGCATACATGATTGACTTACCAAGTGAGTATAATGTTCATAATGTTTTCAATGTTAGTGATCTTTCTCCTTGTGTTGTAGGTGATCAATTGGATTCGAGGACGAATCATTTTCAAGAAGGGGAGGATGATACTAGATTGGAAAGCATGGATGGTACTATCTTGGATGACACTTATCCTTCAAGGCCTTTCACACGTAGTCAAGCTAAAGAGCTCCAAGACCTTCAAGCAATGTTCATGAAAAGGGAAGCATTGGAGAAGCTTGAAGAATCCCAAAGGAAAGCATACAATGTGTGGGTGGTCTATTAAAGTGAGGTGGAAGGAGGGAATTCAAGAATTCCCAAAAGAAGGCAACCAAACAAGGCCCTTACTTCATTAAGGGCAAAATTGTAATAGCTAGTGTCTTCTTATTCCCTAGTATAAGTAGTAGCTTTTCTTCATTTGGAAGACTAGTTTTTGCATATTGAAGATTGATACTCTAAACTTGTAGTTGCTAGTGTAAGGCTTAGTGTAATTCCCTTAAGGAATTAGTGAGTGATTAGGGTGACTCTCTTGATTGTTAGTTTAACTTCTTTACTTAATTAATCGAAGGTCTCCCACTTGTGGATTTCATTAAGGTTTCCTTCATTAGTTGAGTTGAATTAGTATCTAGTTGTTGGAATCAATTGGGAGGTGAGGGTTTTAACCCCTTGTTGCCCATAATTTCAATTCCGAGTTATTAATTCTCATATCTTTTCCTTCGTTTCTTCTTGTTTGTTGTATTTCCGTTATCACGCCCTCCTTAGCTCTTCTGGAGACGGAGGAGTGGAGGAAGTCCGTGATGAAGACAGTTGAGCCTCACTTTGATTAGCTCGTCTAGGTGGTGATTTGCTGGTCCCTTCTCCAGTAGCCACATCTACTTGCTTACCAGTACTCTTACTTTTCCTAGTAACAGGCATTTTTGCTATAATGAAAACAATTTAAATGTTAGATACGATAAACCTATAACATTGGCTCTATTGCACGATCTAAGAGATGAAGAAAAAGAGACAACTCCTAAATGTCTCGTAGCCTCCTGTTTATAGATGTGGTGCACAACACACCCATAAGCAAGACTCTACATAGACACGGCTTTGTAGACTCCCTAGGATGACCTGCTTTGATACTACTTTTGTCACGCCTCAAATTACATTTAGACGGACAGGCACTCGATGCCCTAAAGGCCCGAGAGAACCAACTTGTAACCTGTGATTCATCATGCGTATAACTATGACAATTAAGAAGCTTTGACTATAGATAAGCTGCCTGAATAACAAGACCAACATAGATAGGCCCAAAACTTATGTACACGATCTGGCCATTGAGGCCACAACTGTTAAGAGCAAAGACATAACTAAGTTTTACTTTAACATTGGTCTACAAAGCCTCTACAAGATAGACAAACTTAGTTTAGGTCGGGACAGGGCCCCGCCTTACCCTTAACTATACAATACCCAAAATATATACCAAAGACTCGGTAAAGCCCCGAATCAACCTGGAGCTCACCAACAGCAGCCGAGTGTCCTGTGCTCCTACTGGGGAGGTCTACTAGCCAGAGTACATGTGCCTGCGGCATGAAATGCAGCATCCCCATGAGGGACGTCAGTACGAGAGAATGTACTGAATATGTAAGGCATAAAGTAACCCATATGTAAACAAGAGCTCAAATAGAATCAGGTATCAATGCATAAACATGTAAATAAGAACAGAAGATCACATTTGCTTACACTTGTGAAATCATGTATATTATGTTCTTTGGTTACTCTTCTTTGCTTTATGATCATTGTAAGGCATGTAATACACGTGACCAACTGATCAGTGGTAGAAGAGGAGTCCCATGCTAGGCAATTTAACCCCTGGGATGCTGCCCTCATAAATATACAAATTGGGATCGACCCATGCTAGGCTTTCGCCCCTAGGCTGCCACCCATAAGTACACAAATAGGGATCGACCCATGCTAGGCTTTCACCCCTGGGCTGCCACCCACACATATACAAATTAGTTCATTTAGTTTCTTTAATCTTTGAGATTGTTACTTTGGACCGTAACCTTTATTGAGCTCAAAACTATGGACCAGTAGTAGAAGATATGTGAACATGCACTTAAGGCAGTAACAATGACATAAGGAGCAAACGTAACATCAACGTACTATTTAGGAGCTTATATGATACAATGAACCTCATCTGGCTTAGAGAATAACTCACAAAGCTTGCTGTTGAAAGTACCTTTACTAGGAAACTCACTTCGTTGGTAACAACACAAATATAAGAGTTCATGCCAAGGAATATGAAACTGAGAAACCTTACATACCTTGTTGTGTAACTCAGATATTACAACGAATTAAGCTTCCCCCTTTCAGATTATTTATCTACAATGAAATACGTGGCAAAACTAGTATTAGTAGCTAATTAACTAATTTGGGCTACTTGATCCCACTAAATCAGTAACTAGGCAGTAAGCTCGTAATTGATCAAACCAAGAGTGTTCCTTTCACCTCTTCTCTTCTAAACATATCTACATACTGTACGACCTTCTCATAAAGTCCCTTGAAACTCTTCCGACTTCACAACATATACCAAACAACATACAAAGGTGTGCAGGCAGCAAGTTAACATAACACCCAATTAAGTGGTGTATTACCACACCCTCCTTCCATACTTCAATACAACTTCACACACCCTTTTACAAGTTCAACCAAGCTGTCCCAAATATATACACATAAAACCTCTCCTAAAACAATCCCAAACATCCTTCAACATAATAAGAAAGTATTTTAACTCAAGGATTCCAATCACTACCCCATGGTTCTTGACACAAACACATACAGAATTCTCCATCAAACTTGCATATAAAAAGGGGTAAAAATGGGCAGTAACTTTACCTTAAATTCTGAAAATCTGTCCTCCTAACTTGTACTTCTTCAAGAGCTTGAACTCCCCTTCAACTTAGCTTGAAAAGAGGGAGAATACTTAAGAACCCTAATGGTATTTTATGGCTGCTATGTGAAGCTAAGAGAGAGAGAAAGAAAGAACTTCTAAAATCTATTTTTTTTTTCAAGTTAAAATGAGTGAAATGAGCTGGTCTTAACCCCTTTAAAGGGGGGCTGCTTTGGCCGACTTTCCTTGCTCATTTTGAGCCACAAAATGTCAAGAAGGTGATACACCTACTTGGCCATTTTACATGGGCTTTGTTGGACTTAACCTTATTGGGCCTTGGCTGCCAATTCTTTCCCTTTCTTTCACTTCTTTGGGCCAGAATTTATTCAAGTGGGTGATGGGTGTACTTGGCCCTCTAAGCTAGTCAAAATAGTCTTAGTAGGTGATGCACCTACCTAGTTCTTTAGGCTGGTCAATAAGTCCAAGTAGGTGATGCACCTACTTGTCACCTACTAGCTTAGTTAAGTCAAGCAAGCAACTCACTTATTTTATTCTATTTTCTAATTTCTAATCCCTTTTGCTTTAACTTAACACTTCATCCTAAATATTTACTCAAATACAACCTTACCATCTCGAGTTTAAATACTTTTGTCGAGGTTAACTTGGTCGTTTACGTGCTGAACTGAATGGGGCATTACAGCACCTCCCAATACACATTAAACTATCACTGCTTATATAAGAAACTCGGTCCCTCACCTATACGACAAGGCTATATCAAGTGATATATGAATAGGACTAGTATATGCAGAATACGGGATGTTACATAACTAGTATAAGATTTATCAAAAATTGATACAATTGGCCTCTCATAAGGACATTCACTTGCAATGTGCCCTCTACCCTAACATTTAAAACATTGAATGGTAGAAGGATGAGAGAAGTTAGGACTAACACAGTTACCTTCTTTAGCTTGGTTCCTTGTAGTTAGCTTTAGTAGCTTGACTACTATATTTAGAATGTGGAAGACTCACTTGGATGGCATGCAACCCTCTATCTTAGTCCTCATGATCTCCATGATGATCACCATATCTAGTACCATATTAATCTCAATATCGATCATTATTGTAACACCCTAGAAATCCTAAGCAAAGAACTAGCCCAGAAAACTTAAAATTTTAAACTATCCTGGCCAGATCAAGAACCATGGACCGGTTCCACGGGTCATGGAATAGTCCACAGATCGTGGTTCCCATCTGTGGAACCAGTCCTGCAGACCATCCCCTCAGAACCCAAACCACGAACCAAGTCCGTTGACCGTGAACAGGACCATGGGTCATGGAATGGGCTCATGGAACTCAAACCTGAGGGTCACCAAATCCCTCAAGAACCACGAGCATATTCCATGAGCCGTGGATGGTTCCACAAGCCGTGAACCTTGCTCGTGGTTATCAAACTCGCAGCCAAGAAAAGGGCCCAGGAACCACGATAGGGTTCCACGAGTTGTGGAAGTTTCCACAGACTGTGAAACCTATCCATGAAACCTGATCGCAAATTTTTCCAGCAGTTTTGAATTTAATTTCTTAGGGGTATTTTAGACCTTTTCTTTCTATTTTGGCTTCCACTATATCCTGCTTTATATGAATTCTAATATGTTTTGATGATTTGCATGAGTTTTCACCATGACTTGAGAAATCAAGAAATTAGCCCTAAATTGTAGGATTTTCTAAAGTATTATATTTCCTTCAAAATTCAACCCAAATTATCAGTACGAGTTTTAAAAGCAGAATTTAGCCAGTTTTTAGTCTACTACAACATTTCATAAAGATAGTGATTTCAGACTAGCCTAGTCTTGACTCAGAAACTCAGGACTCTAATTTTAAAATGAGCTATTAGTATTCAGTTTAGGAGTAGTGTTTAGCACCGAGTTGGACTAGGGTTCAGCGTACCCTTAAAGTCTTAGAACTACATGCCACCATAGGTTATTTAGCCCCTCAGTTGGGCCTCAGAAATAGTGATCACATCATCCATACCTTTATACCCTAGCAAGGTATATTGGGTCCTTTCGATGGGGCATATATATTGCACTCCGCATTTAGCTCACATGGTTTATGTCGGTTAATAGACTTTCCCATAGTATTAGTTTAGTAAAGTACCTCAGGCCCTCAGCTTATACTTGTTATCAAATTTTAGTGTATTTCTAGATTACTCTTGCATTTCAGTTATTTACACATGATTATATTTTGGGACTATGTACTACAGTTTAGTTTAGTTTACAGCTTTTCAGTATTTTAGCATGTTTACATATTCAGTCAGCTTTGCATATCCCGCATGCTCAGTACATCCAAAGTACTGACGCATACTCTATATGTTGCATCCTATCATGATGCAGGTTTAGGTTCTCAGCTTCAGCCTCGTAATTAGTCCATCGTAGTGCCATATCAATGATAGTCAGTGGTGAGTCCTCATCATCCGAGGACATATCTTTTACATACTTTTTGAGTTAGTCAGTTTGTCTTTACTTTCAGTATTTGGAGTTTGTTGGGGGCTTGTCCCAATAGCTCATCAGTATTATAGGCTTTCAGGCATAACTTCAGTTTTCAGCTCACGTAGTTCAATTGATTTTCAGACAGACTATCATTTCAGATATTTTAAAATCATTTTTCCTTTCATTAATGATTTATTCAATTATGCTTTTGTTTGTTTAGAATTATTTCAGTATGCTTGTGATATGCAAGATTCAGG
The DNA here is from genome assembly GCA_003996215.1 of Jaltomata sinuosa. Classification (NCBI taxonomy): domain Eukaryota; kingdom Viridiplantae; phylum Streptophyta; class Magnoliopsida; order Solanales; family Solanaceae; genus Jaltomata; species Jaltomata sinuosa. Next base: position 11,960 of record QJPP01002654.1, read on the forward strand.
GTTAGCTTAGGGTCACTTGTGATACTAGGTCCTATGTTACGTCTAGAGGGTTACATCTACCATATAGTCTGGGTTAAGGATTATGAGTTTAAAACCCCACCTCTCTCATCAGTTTTGGTAGTCAGTGAATTTATCAAGCTATTTCCTGAATATCTGCCCGGAGTCCCTCCTGAGCCGGAGATTGATTTTGGAATAGACCTTCTTCCAGATATGTAGCCCATATCTATTCCTCCTTACATAATGGATCCAACTGAGCTTAAGGAATTGAAAGAATAGCTCAAGGACCTCCTAGATAAGGGCTTCACCAGACCCAGCATCTCTCCATGAGGTGCTTTAGTTCTCTTCGTGCATAAGAAAGACGATTCTCAGAATGTGTATAGACTACCGTTAGTTGAACAATGTCACAATCAAGAATAAGTATCCCATCCCCAGGATTGATGATTTGTTAAACCAGCTTTAGGGTGCCATCTATTTCTCCAAGATTGACCTCAGATCCGGTTACCATCAGCTCAGAGTTAGAGAGTGTGACATTCTAAAGACAGCCTTCAAAACTTGGTATGGTCACTATAAATTTGTGGTTATGTCTTTTGGACTAACGAATGCTCCTACAACTTTTATAGACTTGATGAGCATGGTGTTCAAGCAGTATCTGGACATGTTCGTTATTGTCTTCATAGACGACATTCTAGTCTACTCGTAGAGTGGGAGAGAGCATGCTAATCATTTGAGAGTGGTGCTGCAAGCTCTCAAGGATCGCCAGTTGTTCACCAAATTCAGTAAGTGTGAGTTTTGGTTACATTCAGTCACCTTTCTGGGTCATGTAGTGTCTAAGGAGGGTATTCGAGTAGATTCTTAGAAGATAGAGGAAGTAAAGAACTGGCCTAGACCCACTTTTCAAAAAGACATTAAGAGCTTTTTGGGTTTGGCTGGTTACTACAGGAGATTTGTTGAGGGGTTTTTGTCCATAGATTCTCCATTGACTAGGCTAACTCAGAAAAAGTTCAAGTTCCAGTGGTCAGATGAGTGTAAGAGGAACTTCCAAGAGTTTAAAACTACGTTAACCACAACCCCAATTTTGACTGTACCAGAGGGTTCAGATGGTTTTATAGTATATTGTGATGCATCTAGAGTTGGCCTAGGTTGTGTTCTAATGCAGCATGGTAAAGTTATTGCATATGCCTCCAGACAACTTAAGACTCATTAGAAGAATTACCTAACTGATGATCTCAAGTTAGTAGAAGTGGTCTTTGCCTTGAAGATTTGGTGGCACTACTTGTATGATGTCCATGTAGATGTGTTTACGGACCACAAGAGCCTTCAGTATGAGTTCACTCAGAAATAATTGGATCTTCGTCAGAGAAGGTGGCTAGAGCTTCTCAAAGACTATGACATGAGTGACCTTTACCGTCCGGGTAAGGCCAATGTAGTAGCTGATGCACTTTGTAGGTTGTTCATGGGTAGTGTGTCACAAGTTGAGGAAGAAAAAAAGGAATTAGCCAAGGATGTTCACCAGTTTGCTTGGTTAGGGGTTCACCTCACTGATTCGTCAGAAGGTGGTGTCATTGTTCAGAATAGATCAGAGTCTTCATTGGTCGCTGAGGTGAAGGAAAAGCAAGACAGTGATCCCATCTTACTTCAGCTAAAAGGTGCTATCCAGCAGTAGAGAGTAGAGGTCTTCTCACAGGGGGAGATGGTGTACTTCGTTACCAGGTTCAGTTATATGTTCCTAATGTATGTTATTTTAGGTAGCAGATTTTGATAGAAGCTCATAGCTCCAGGTATTCCATCCATCCTGGTGCCACCAAGATGTATCGTGACCTACAGGAAGTCTATTGGTGGAATTGTATGAAGAAGGACATTGCTAATTTTGTGGCTAAATGTCCCAACTGTCTGCAAGTGAAGGTAGAACATCAGCAACCAGGTGGTATGACTCAGGAGATGGACATTCCTACTTGGAAGTAGGAGGTCATCAATATGAACTTCGTTACAGGTTTACCTCATACTCGTAGGCAGCATGATTCTATTTGGGTGATTGTAGACAAGGTGACTTAGTCAGCCCACTTCTTGGCTGTCAAGACTACTGATTCAGCAGAGGACTATGCCAAACTCTACATACATGAAATAGTAAGGTTGCATGGAGTTCCATTATCCATCATCTCAGATAGGGGTACTCAGTTCATATCTCAGTTTTGGAGATCATTTCATAAGGGTCTTGGTACTCAGGTTAATCTTAGCACAACTTTTCACCCACAGACAGAAGGTCAGGCAGAGTGTACCATTCAGACTTTAGAGGACATGTTGATGGCTTGTGTAATTAACTTTAAAGGTAATTGGGATGATCACTTACCTCTTATAGAGTTTTCCTATAATAACAATTTTCACTCTAGCATTCATATGGCTCCGTATGAGGCACTCTATGGGCGAAGGTATAGGTCACCCATAGGCTGATTTGAGGTAGGAGAGGCAGCTTTGATAGGACCAGATTTAGTCCATGAGACCATGGAAAAGGTCCAGCTTATTAGAGAAAGGTTGAAGGTGGCTCAAAGTCATCAAAAATCTTATGCAGATGTGAGAAGAATGGAGTTATAGTTTGAGGTTGATGATTGGATTTTTCTGAAAGTGTCACCCATGAAGTGTGTGATGAGATTCGGTAAGAAGGGGAAGCTTAGTACCCAATATGTAGACCCTTACAAGATTCTAAGGAGAGTTGGCAAAGTGGCCTATGAGCTAGAGTTGCTGCAGATTTAGCATTGGTGCACCTAGTCTTCTATGTATCCTTGTTAAAGAAATGCATTGGTGATCCAGCTTTAGTTATGCCCTTAGAAAGCGTGGGTGTGAAGAATAGTATTTCTTATGAAGAGGTTCCAGTTCAGATCCTTGATCATCAGATTTGAAGGATGAATAACAAGGAGTCGCTTCAGTAAAAGTCATTTAGAGGAACCAGGCAGTTGAGGGAGCTACTTGGGAAGCAGAGGCAGCCATGATGACCAAGTACCCTCACCTTTTCCGTTCCGATTCGGCTTCAGTTTGAGGTAATAGTTCCCCTCCAGTTTCTCAACTTATTCTCATGCGTATTTCAGTCTCAGTATCATGTTCCATAAGCTATTCATGAATTTCAGCACTCTTTCATGTACTTAGAACCTATTTCAGCTAGAAATCAACTTTAAACATTCTGTGGTAGGGATTACAGCTCCTTCCCTCCAAACTCAGCTTGTTGCAATCTTCATTCGAGGATGAATGATCCCAAGGAGGAGATATTGTAACACCCTAGAAATCCTAAGCCTAGAACCAGCCCAGAAAACTTCAAATTTTGAACTGTCCCAGCCAGATCAGGAATCACGGATCGGTTCCATGGGTCATGGAACAGTCCACTGACCGTGGTTCCAATCTGTGGAACCAGTCCTACAGACCAGCCCCTCAGAAACCAAACCACGAACCAAGTCCACGGACCGTGAATAGGACCACAGGTCATGAAATGGGCTCGTGGAACTCAGACCTGAGGGTCACCAAACCCCTCAGAAACCACGAGCAGGTTCTATGAGTCATGAACCTTATTGATGGTTATCAGACCCGCATCTAAGAAAAGGGTCCATGAACCACGACAAGGTTCCACGAGTCATGGAAGTTTCCACGGACCGTGGAACTTGGTCGCAAATTTTTCCATCAATTTCTCAGGGGTATTTTAGATTTTTCCTTTCTATTTTGGGTCCGACTATAAATAGTCTTTGGCTTATTTTATTAAGTCTAATCCTCCAAAACAAGTCAGATTTCTCTCAATTCAATCTCAAGTCAGAAAAGAGTGTTCTTCTCCAAATTTTCAGACCTAGGGCTTTCTTCTCGAAGCTTCAACTTCAGATTTTCTTGAAGAATATCCTTCTACCAGGTATGTGGGTATTCATTAAGGGTTTAGTTAACCTTTATGCCCAAAATTATAGTCTTTCTTCAAATATTCATGGTTTTAAGAACTAGGGTTCCTACCCAATTATGCAAATCATTCTAGAATTTAGTTCTTATGATTCTCACATGATTTATATCCTGCTTTATATGAATTGTAATATGTTTTGATGATTTGCATGAGTTTTCAAGATGACTTGAGAAATCAAGAAATTAGCCCTAAATTGTAGGATTTTTCTAAAGTATTATATTTCCTTCAAAACTTAATCCAGATTATCAGTACGAGTTTTAAAAGCAGAATTTAGCCAGTTTTTAGTCTACTACAACATTTTAGAAAAATAGAGATTTCAGACTAGCCTAGTCCTGACTCAGAAACTCAGGACTCTAGTTTTAAAATGAGCTATTAGTATTCAGTTTGGGAGTAGTGTTTAGCACTGAGTTAGACCAGAGTTTAGCGTACCCTTAAATTCACAGAACTACGTGCAAATATGAGTTTTTTAGCCCCTCAGATGAACCTCAGAAATAGTGATCACATCAGCCATGCCTTTATACCCTGGCAAGGTATATTGGGTCCTAAAGAGTGTTCTTCTCTAAATTTTCAGACCTAGGGCTTTCTTCTCGAAGCTTCAACTTCAGATTTTCTTGAAGAATATCCTTCTACCAGGTATGTGGGTATTCATTAAGGGTTTAGTTAACCTTTATGCCCAAAATTATAGTCTTTCTTCAAATATTCATGGTTTTAAGAACTAGGGTTCCTACCCAATTATGCAAATCATTCTAGAATTTAGTTCTTATGATTCTCACATGATTTATATCCTGCTTTATATGAATTGTAATATGTTTTGATGATTTGCATGAGTTTTCAAGATGACTTGAGAAATCAAGAAATTAACCCTAAATTGTAGGATTTTTCTAAAGTATTATATTTCCTTCAAAACTTAATCCAGATTATCAGTACGAGTTTTAAAAGCAGAATTTAGCCAGTTTTTAGTCTACTACAACATTTTAGAAAAATAGAGATTTCAGACTAGCCTAGTCCTGACTCAGAAACTCAGGACTCCAGTTTTAAAATGAGCTATTAGTATTCAGTTTAGGAGTAGTGTTTAGCACTGAGTTAGACCAGAGTTTAGCGTACCCTTAAATTCACAGAACTACGTGCAAATATGAGTTTTTTAGCCCCTCAGATGGACCTCAGAAATAGTGATCACATCAGCCATGCCTTTATACCCTGGCAAGGTATATTGGGTCCTTTCGATGAGGCGTATACATTGGACTCCACGTTTAGCTCACGTGGTTTATGTCAGTTAATAGACTCTCCCACAATATTAGTTTAGTAAAGTACCTCAGGCCCTCAGCTTATACTTGTTATCAAATTTCAGTATATTTCTAGATTACTCTTGCATTTCAGTTATTTACACATGATTATATTTTGGGACTATGTACTACAGTTTAGTTCAGTTTACAACTTTTCAGTATTTTAGCATGTTTATATATTCAGTCAGCTTTGCATATCCCTCATGGTCAGTACATCCAAAGTACTGACGCATACTCTATATGTTGCATCCTATCATGATGCAGGTTCAGGTTCTTAGCTTCAGCCTTGTGATTAGTCCATCGCTGTGCCATATCAATGAAAGTCAGTGGTGAGTCCTCATCATCTGAGGACATATCTTTTACATACTTTTTGAGTTAGTCAGTTTTTCTTTACTTTCAGTATTTGGAGTTAGTTGGGGGCTTGTCCCTGCAGCTCATCAGTATTAGAGGCTTTCAGACATAGAGTTAGACTTTAACTCATGTAGTTCATTTGATTTTCAGACAAACTATCATTTTAGATATTTTAGAATCATTATTCCTTTCAATTATGATTTATTCAATTATTCTTTTGTTTGTTTAGAATTATTTTAGTATGCTTGTGATATGCCAGCTTCAGGGTTAGCTTGGGGTCACTTGTGATCCTAGGTCCCATGTTACGTCTAGGGGCTAGCCTTGGAACATGACAATCATGTTGATCACCATATCGAATACCATAATGATCATCATATTGACCACTATATCTAAAATTATAATGATCAACTCGAGCTCCATACTCTTCCATTTTCTGCATCTTGGTTTCGACCATAGCCTTCGAGTTACACTCTACCTCTTGGTATACCATAACCATGTTGACTAAGATGTTGAGGTCCATCCCAATACCTATTAGCATGTGTCTCATCATATATCTCTTTGTAGAGAGAATTTTGGTATTGGTGATCTTGGTAAGGCTCTTGGTTTGGATAATGTGGTACATGCAAGTAAGCATATGATGCATTTTGAAGTGGAGTTTGGGTTTGAGTTGCTAACAAGAATTTTTTCCCGCCTTGTAGGAGGTGATTTGGTTGGCGATTTGGGTAAGGAGGGGTTTGTCTAACATTAGTTGGGAAGTTAGACATTTGGAAATAGGGATGTTGGATATGTGGAGTGAGATTTTGAGTGACTTGGCGGTAGCATGACTCATGTACAAACCCTAGAGTGATCGTTATCAAGGAATTCAAATTCCTATTTTCTCCCAACCCATAGGTGGCATGAGGTGTACTTTCTAGACTTCCAACCTCACCATAAGCCATCATATTATCACAAACATCCATCCTTCCATTCATCTTTATCAATTGCCTTGCCGACTCGGCAAAGGAATCCACAAGATTCATTGAACTAAGAAGATCAATTACTTGTTGATAATTAGCTTTTCTATTTGATAAGAAGAATCAAAGAAAAGAAAAAAGAAGATAGAACCTGAGAATTATTGGATAAAATCGAAGTTGCAAGATTTTACATGTTCTAAGTGAGGTGCTAAACGCACATGCCATTGTGCTCCTCGCACATCAGTTTGCATATAAAACCAGAAGCTTAGCACCTTAGGGCAAAATCCATGTGCTAAACGCATATGCCATTGTGCTCCTCGCACATCACTTCGCACATGCCCTGAAACAGACACTTGAAGCCTCTGATTTTGTACCTTTTTCTAATTTTTGTACTTCTTTTCTCCTAGTACTTGCCCTTTTTGGTAAATTTCCTTTTCTACTAACACAAGTCTCTTTTCTTTTCTTTCTTCCTTGGACCAAACACACCTTTTTCAACTTCTTCTTCTTCAAGATACCATGAACACCAAGAACATGAAGAACAACCCAAAATATGAACCTTAAGATTTTGAACTCAGATTTTCTTCAAATTTGATATTTGAACTCTTCTTGGCTAGGAGAAAAAAAACCAATATATTTTAACACCCAATTAAAATCCAATCAAACCCAGATTTGAAATCCTTCTTATTTAAGGTATGAAGAACATTCAAATTTTGAACCCAATGGTTTTCAACTCCAATTTGTACTAAATGTGAGATTTAAACTCCTTATGATAGGGAGAATAAACCCCAATACTTTTGAATCTTCAATTTCACCCAGATCTTAAACCCACTTGTTGGACCTTCAAGCTTTTCTTTACTCAACAATGGTGAAAACTTTAAATCTTCTCCAAACAAGATCAAATTTCAAATCTAGACTCAATTAATACTAGAGAACATGATTCTAGTATCAGAAACTCAAACAAAATACAAGATCAAACAATTTTTTTGAAACTTTTTCTAAAACATTTTTCACTTTTTTTTGAAATTATAAGATTTATGAACCTAGGATAAGAATTGATGGAACAATCTCTTAGCCTAAGCTCTGTTACCAAATGATAAGATCTCAATTAGCGATGGAACTAATCAAAATCCAATGCAGAAAATAGATAAGAAAACATACGTGTGATTGCTATCAAAAATTGATTTATGGGCAACAAGAGACTTGATACCCACACCACCCAATTGAATCACAATTCAATAACAAATACGACTCAAATTAACAAGGCAGAAGTACTCGAAATAAATCCACAAATAAGTATTATCATGTAAAATTCAAGCAAAAGAAGTTATCAAACAATCAAGAGAATCCATCCCTAATCACTCACTTAAACTATTAGGAATACACCCAATAGACTATTAAGAATCCACCCAATAGATTTAGCTACCTAAATTGGGAATTCACCCTTACAAGTTAAAAACTATCAACTATAATATGAGTTGTCAAAGAGCATATTTCAATCATTCAACAACTAAGGAGCTAAGGAAAGAGAACCCTATTTATAGCTATTACATCAAGTACCAAAAGTGACTTTGGAAGACTCTAAGTTTGTCCCATGAATGGTGGCATGCGTGGGGATGTGCAAAACATACCTTGCATTGTGCTGGTCACACATGGGTCGCACATCATGTGCAAAGTGAGGTGATAAATGCACCCTGCATTGTGTTGGTTGCATATGGCTTCGCACACCTCTGGCAGCAATCATCTTTTTGTTGTCTTCTCCCTCTTGCTTCCAAGCAATCATCCAAATGTGGAATTACTTTATTTGGAGTGTAATGAGTCTCTTCCAAGCTCCCTTTTATGCTCCAAGGGTAAGTGTGGCTTAGATCTTCTTATCTAGACCTTGAAGTATAAGTCTAGCATGAACGTCCTCGAGAGATATCATATCATTGGACAACTACGGCAAATCCAATGGCTTCTACAGTGAGGTATTTGGCTGCTACGGCGAAGCCATGATCTATATGGTGAGATTTTGGCTGCCATAGAAAACTGTGGTAGTGTTTTTAAAATACTAACTTTCTCTTTTCAGTTCATTTCATACAAGACTCAAACTCCTTTGTTGAGAGCTTGAACTGAGGGGATTTTAACCATTTGTTGATAAATACTCGAACTAACAGGTAAATTTCCTTCCCTTCTTCATTCTATAGCTAATTCAAGCTTCATTTTCTAAACTAATTTGCGATTTAAACCCCAAATTCCTTAGAATTCCCTCTTATGATCTTGGGATTTTCCTGGCTAATTCGAGTCCCAAAATGAGTTTTGTCTTTGACCATATATTAGGCACGGGTTCCTGACTCTACGAAGAAGACTTTTGTGAATTTTGTTTCTATTTTCGTTAGCACGCCCAAGAGTCAATTTCTGATCCAATTTCTGGTCTAAATTGTTATATGTCAATATAGGTATTGTTAGTTCTATGTTGATGCGTAGATTGTCTATTATATAGTGTGGTAGTGATCTGAGGCATTATGAAAGAGAAAAGCTCCCGAGTGGCAATTTGTGTTTGTCATTTGGCCATAAGGTAGGTTACGATTTTCTTTTCTTTAAACTTATATCAAGTAGATGATACATGGTATAGATTATATGTTGGTTAGGGAATTGCATAGGTAGGGTTAGGATTATAGCAAATTCTATATATATAGCCTATTTTGGGGACTTTAGGCTAGTATTCCTTCTTGAGCCTTAGTTTTAGGTTGCTTATTATAGTATTAGGTAATGCTTAGAAATCCTTAGTATAGGTTAGGGTGGGTTTTTATGGTAAAGCGGGTTGTTATCGATCTATTTACTTTTGTATTATATTCTTTTACGTGTTATCCTTATGCTTTGATATTGTAGCCATGAGGCCATGACTTTGGATTAGCTGGACTACAAGTTAGTGTGTGATCTTGATATGGAGGGTGGTTTAACCTTGTTTTGTATGTGAATATAACTATATATATATATATATACTGATGTTGGCTCGCATACATTCATACACATGGATTATGGAATGACTTAGAGAAAATACTAGTTTTTGGTTTAAAAGAAAGGATTGTACAACCCTTGATGCTGGTTTTTGGCTTTCAAGAGGAAATAGTACCATCTTACTATTGATTTCAGGTTACCAAAGGAATTTGATTATTTTACTATTGATTTCTAACTTGGGAGGAACTGTACGAATTTTGTGTTTTAAAAAGAGAAATTATACTACATACTCGGTCCAAGGGATATTTCTAGACCTTTTCTCAGTTTACTTTCTACATTTATTGATGAGATTCGGCAGTCTATGAGAATACTTTAGGTTCTAATTTTCTATATTTGTTGATGAGCTTCGGCGTCCCATGAGATTACCCCGAGTTTTACTTTTTTGCATTTGTTGATGAGCTCCGCTAGTCCGTGAGAATACTCTGAGCTTTACTTTTTTGCATTTATTGATAAGCTCCAGCGGCCCATGAGATTACTCCAAGATTTATATTTTAGCATTGGCCACATACTATATTGCACCATCTCATACGACATGGCATCTCCCAGTTATCCTTATATTATGTGTATTATTAGTACTATTTTCTCTTTATTCCTTGTATGTTGAGATATCTAGGTTAGTTTCCAACATGTTGTTTCTTTTCATGTTATTTATGTTGTATATTCAGTTCTCCTAAGCTTGGTCTACCTATGATGCCAACTGAATACCCCGTGTTTTGGTTATTATACTATACTTCTGCAACTTTTTTTGATGCAGCGCCCAGTATGAGTCACCCTTATTAACCTCCTACTTGTTCAAGGACCCTTACTATTCGGATCATGGTGAACTCATGGCATCCAAGATTTACTATTTTCCATCTTGTACCTACTATCTCTATTTTGTATTTTTCCAATGTATTTTGTATAACCTTATTCTCATACTTTTAGAGGCTCTTGTACCAGTGACAGCAGGTACGGGGATGGTATCTTGTATATATTTTCTTTCCTTTATTTCTTTAGGGCCCATGTTGTATATTTTGTACATGTTATGTATGTATCTATACATAGTGGCTCATTTATCTCATTTCTGCTTTTTGTTGTATTTCAATTCTTTACTTTTAGTAATTGTCTTGGGTTTTGCTTACCTATTAAAGGGTTATTATAGGTGCCATCGTGGCTCAATTTTGGATCATGACAGTATGGTATTAGAGCTTTAGGTTCACCAATCTTACTAGTACAAGAGCAAGTGCCTAGTAAAGTCTCATAATTCAGTACGATGGCATTCATATCCTATCTTTAGGAGGCTATATGGCATTCTTAAGAAAATCTCACCTCTTTGATTCCTTTCATGCGTTCTTGACTCTATCAACTTCTAAATTTCATTTGTTCTATTCCTTATCAAATGGATAGAATGAGGTTGTCAGTGGGTGAGGACGAGGCTCCTACACCAGTTTATAGAGCACCATTACTAGAGCCAGAGATAGAGATTGAGGGTATATCACTTCAACCAAAGGATTTGGGGATATCCCAGCCTCTGGCAAGATTTGTAGCTATGCCAGCTCTTTAGGGCACTGTGGTTAGGACTCAGGGACTTCTGGAGGGTATGTTATAGTTAGGGGAAGTGTTTGGTACTTCAAAGGGTTCAGGGATAGTTCGCAAATCTTCAGCAAGGTTCTATGTTTGTTTTAGTGTATGAGTCAAGGTTTCATGAGTTGACTAGGAACGCTGCTATGACTATGACTATAGAGTATGAAAGAGTGAAAAGATTTGTTAGAGGTTTGATTTTACTGCTTCATTTGGCAATAGAGCACTTAGTGATGGTTGGGTCTACTTTTCTTTAGGTTGTCAATCATGTGTCGACTATGAAAGGGTTATGTCACGAGGCCTATGTAGGTTGCGACTAGAGGCTTCACCATCAGGGTAGTTTCAGTGGTTCTCAGTCTTAAGGTAGGGGATTCTCTAGTAGAGGTCATCACCATAGCCTAGCAGGGCTATTTAGGTAGCAGTACCAGGTTTCGGTAGCCTTTTTCAGGTCATATTAGGCAGAGCAGTCAGGGTTCTAGTTAGACTTCTCGAGGTTGCATATTCAGGCTGAGGTGGCCATTCTGATGTTGTAGGGTTTTCTCACCGGAATCTATCTAGCAGAGAGTTCTATAAGTGTGGTAAGTTGGTACACTTTTCTAAGGATTTTCCCACGATCATGCATTATAGGAGGAAGAGTCAACAAGCTTTGGCCCTCAGGGCTTCAATGCCACCGGCAAGAGGCAGTGCATAGGGTAGTAAAGGTGGTCTTTAGAGTGTTAGAGGAGGATCTCAACTAGATAGATTAGGTGGCCGAGGTGAACACAGTCAGTCATATGTTTTTTTAGGGTAGGATAGAGGTGGAGGCTTCAGATGTTATCATCACAGGTACAATCTCCATTTATCATGAGCCAGCTTCTGTATTATTTGATCCAAGGTCTACATCTTCTTATATATCTGCTTACTTTGATACTCGTCTGGAGTTATTATGTGAGTCTTTGCATGTGGCTTTGTATGTAGCTACCCTCATAGGAAGTTCTTTTAATAGTGGATCGAGTGTATCAATCTTGGAAAGTGATTGTCTTGGGGTAGGACTCTTAGGTAGACCTTATTATCCTAGATTTGGTTGATTTCGATGTGGTTCTAGGTTTGGATTGGTTATCTTCTTATCATGCAGTTTTGGATTATTTTTCCAAGATTGTTACTTTGCATATACCTTGTACCCCTTTGTCAGTGTGGAAGGGTACCGATAGCCATATGCTGAAGGGAGTTATATCAATTTTGAGGGTGCGGTGGTTGGTAGGGAAGGGGTGTTTGGCCTATCTTGCTTATGTTTATGATACTAATGCTAACATTTTTTCACTTGAGTCAGTCCCAGTAGTTTGCAAATATTCAGATGTGTTTCCTACTAATTTACCTGGTCTTTTGACCGATCATGATATTGACTTTAGCATTAATGTTGAGCTGGGCACTCAGCCCATTTTTATTCTGTCATATCAGATGGCACCAGCTGAGTTGAGGGAGTTAAAAGAGCAGCTTCAAGATCTTTTGAGTAAGGGGTTTATCAAGCCTATTGTATCTTCGTGGGGTGATCTTGTTCTATTTGTAAACAAAAAGGATGGCTCGTCATGGATGTATTAACTACCAACAGCTTAATAAGGTGACTATTAAGAATAGGTATTCAATGTCACGTATTAATGACTTATTTGACCAACTATGATAAGATCTCAATTAGGAAAACTAATCGAAATCAAATGCGAAATTGAAATAAACAAAATATATGTGGATTAACACTAAGAAATTGTAATTATGGGCAACAAAGGACTTTATACCTTCACCTCTCAATTGATTACAATAACCAAATGATAATCCAACTTGAATCAACAAAGCAGAAGTACTCTAAATGAATCCATAAATGAGTATTCTCATGTAAAATTCAAGCAAAAGAAGTTATCAAGCAACCAAGGGAATCCACCCTTAATCACTTACCTAAATTATTAGGAATCCACCCAATAGACTATTAGGAATACACCCAATAAATTTTTACACTACATTAACTAATTGGGAATCCACCCAAGCTAAAAAGCTAAAACTCTCAAAGAGATAATTTCATATCAATCAATAACTAAGGAACTAAAGGGAAGGGAACCCCTATTTATAGTTATTATATAAAGTCCCAATAGTGACCTTGAAAGATAGACCAACTCAGCCCAACGCACAGGATGTGCAAAAGGTGTGCGAAATGCACCATCAAGAGTGTGTGTCTCCCTCTGCTCTGCACCACCTAAACAGATCATCCTTGGTAGCCTTGTGCGTTTGGTGTGCAAAACGCACCAAGGGAAGTGTCCAATGCACCTTTGGTCGCACCTTGAGCAGAAACTTTGTCAGCCTCATCCTTGCTCCATGCAATCAACCACAAGTCGTAGCTCCTTGATCTACATTCTTCAAGGTCTCCAAAGCCTCTTTCTTCATGAATATAGTTTGTAAGGCCTGGAGTACTTTGGCTTGCTTCATTTAAAACGTAATGAGGCTCTTCCAAGCTCCCTTTAGTGCTCCAAGGGTGAGTGTGACATGGATCCTCTTGTCTAGACATTGAAGTATTGGTCTAGCATGAATGTCACTGGGTGATATTGTATCATCAATGATAAGATCTCAATTATGGAGACTAATCAAAATCAAATGCAGAATTGAAATAATCAAAACATATATGAATGAACACTAAGAAATTGCAATTATGGGCAACAAAGGACTTTATACCTTCACCTCCCAATTGATTATAATAACCAAATGATAATCCAACTTGAATCAACACTGCAGAAGTACTCTAAATGAATCCACAAATGAGTATTCTCATGTTAAATTCAAGGAAAAGAAGTTATTAAGCAACCAAGGGAATCCACCCTTAATCACTCACCTAAACTATTAGGAATCCACCCAATAGACTATTAGGAATCCACCCAATAGATTTCTACACTACATTAACTAATTGGGAATCCACACAAGCTAACAAGCTAAAACTCTCAAAGAGATAATTCCATATCAATCAATCAACTAAGGAGATAAAGGGAAGGTAACCCCTACTTATAGTTATTACATAAAGGCCCAATAGTGACCTTGAAAGATAGGCCAACTCGGCCCAATGCACAGGATGTGCGAAGGGTGTGCGAAATGCACCATCAGGAGTGTGTGTCACCCTCTGCTCCACACCACCTAAACAGATCGTCCTTGGTAGCCTTGTGCATTTGGTGTGCGAAATGCAGCAGGGGAAGTGCCCAATGCACCCCCTCGTTGCACCTTAAGGTAGAAACTCTATCAGCCTCATTTTTGCTCCATGCGATCATCCACAAGTCGTAGATCCTTGATCTACATTCTTCAATGGTCTCCAAATCCTCTTTCTTTATGAATATAGTTTGTAAGGCTTGGTGTTCTTTGGCTTGCTTCATTTGGAGCATAATGAGGCTCTTCCAAGCTCCCTTTTGTGCTCCAAGGGTGAGTGTGACTTGGATCCTCTTGTCTAGACCTTGAAGTCTATGTCTAGCATGAATGTTTCTAGGTGATATCGTATCATCCCCCCTTCTTGAAAAGGATTCATCCACAAATTCAAACCTTGCAAAAACATAGGAAGGACAAACAACCACAAATTCCCAGTGGTATGAGGGTTAGCACATGTGTTAGCACAAGAAGTAGTATGCCAAAGGGGCATATTCTCAAGGAACAATCAAGCATTTCCCATTGTAATGACAATGAAGTAAACATATGGAGTACAAGGAAATTGGTTATTCCACTCAACACAAGCATAGGACCATCCAAAGGGTGGTACCATTAAAAGCTCACACACCCATGAAGGGTCTCTGGGGTCAAATGGATATGATACCCACTCATCTTCGTCACACAAACAAGGTTGTGACCCAATAACAATCCTACCCCTCTCCAATGCATCTTTAAGGTAGACATAGACATCATCAAATGCAAAGAGGTAGTAGAGAAAGATGTTTAGCACTAGTCTCATTCAAGTTGTTTCCACATGCAAAAATACCATCAAGTCCAATAAATGTATCAAGCAACTCACAACAAGGTGGAAAACCTAAGGATAAAGTGAAAACATGTGGAAATACTTCACCTTCTCTTTTCACATGATTTAAGTTTGCATAAGATGTATTCTCAACACACTCATGAGTATCATCATATGCAAAAAGATAGTAAAGAAAGGTAACAAGATCACTAGTGTCAATCATGGTGTCCTCATATGCAAGTTTACACTTAGATACAAGGACCCTAACAAGCACATTATCACATGTTTGGACACATGACATCAACTTGCGGTTTATCACATAAGTGTCACCTTTTCTTTTCAAATAACTCCTCAAAGGGAGGGTATCTTTCAATGGAGTCATGATATAAGGAATGATGTGGAATCCATAAGAACCCAATTCACTCCTAATCAAATGGTCTTCCCAAGAAGTTGGGGTCCTTCCACTTATGGCACTAAGCATACTCCCAAGAGTCTCATTCGATACTTTAAATTTTCCAACCCTATGAAGGTGACAAGAAGTCTTGAACCTCCTAGGACTCTCTCAAAAACAAGAAACTTAACATCCACAAGTTTTGGCTCACACAACTTAAGCACGAGTGTGTTAAACAAGGATGCAAGTATATAGTTAACTCCTAAAGTAGGCAAGGACACATTTGCCCTAGGTGTCACAAGCATGATATCACCCACTAGCAAGGGTTCATCTAATGCAAACAAGTAGTAGATAAAGGATTAAAGACCATCAAACTCATTCCAAGTGTTCTCAATTGTAAGTTCATACTTCAAACCTTGAATGCTAGCAAGAAGTTCATCACTATTTAGAACACAAGGAGGGAAGATAAGGTATTTCAAGTATAATTCACCTTTCTTTCTCAAACAAACTCCCAAAGGGAGTGTATCAACACATGGAGTTATGCCATTAGGGAGATCAAAGGAACTATGGGTTACATTTTCCCTCAACAAGTAGTCCTCCCAAAAAGTTAGGTTCTCCCTATTCATGAGTTGTAGGATACTCCTCTGAGTCCATCCTAACATTTTGACTTGTCCATCCACATGAGTGTGACAAGGAGTAGGAAACAAAAATTGGGCATCACGTATGCACCTTGGACTCCTTCCAAAGCAACAAATAAAAGGGGCTTCTGGGTTGTGGAGCTCACACAATTTAAGCATAGCATCAATAAACCATGAAGAGGTTTGAGAAACATTGACACTGTCAAGGTAGGACATAAGGTCACACAATTTTAAGGATTGGCCTACCATAGGGAAAATGTTATCATGACTCCAAGGGTCACTTAAAATAGGAGGGAATGGATACATACCTTGGGGTTGAGGTGTCAAGTTGGCATGCTTGTGTCCCAACTATGGCTTGCAAGGTGTTTCCATCTCAAGCATCATCTTGGACCAATAGGATTGGTCCTTCCTTTTCTTTCTCAAGTTGGAATCCATAGAGTCGGATCCCATTAAGCTTTCAATTCCTTCTTGGTGAGGTGATCCTTTAGGAACCTCATTGGAAAGTATTCCTTCATGAACCTGCAAAAGAGAAGAGTTGGTACTAGGCAAAATGCTAGAACTTTAGTTAGTGTGCACTATAAGATCCGTGTTGATGAGTCCCACTAAGGAGTGTTCCTTATCCATGCCTTTCAAACATTCACTTGGCTCCACATTCACAAACAAGTCATCTTCTTCATTAGCCAAGTCTTTCTCCTTTTGTATAAGCAACACTTCTTTCTCATTCTTCTCATTTTCTTCCTTTCGGAGTACTTCTCGAAGTTCTCTCATGATTTTATAATCCTCACTCATCTGATGGGGTGTCAAAGGTGCAAGACTGCGCTTTCGTCCTCCAAATACAAATGAGTATTTGTTAGACCCTTTGTGATATTGGACATCCTTATCAACTTGCCACGGTCTTCCAAGCAGTACATGACATGTTAGCATGGGCATCGTCATGGGCATGACATCACATAGGACTTCATCTTGATAATTGCCAATGCTAAACTTTATGACTACTTGCTCAGTTACCTCCACTTTACCACTCTCTTTGAGCCATTGAAGTTCATATGAATTGGAGTGCCTTTGTGTAGGGAGCTTCATTCATACAACCATCCCATTACTTACATAATTAGCTCTACTCCTACTATCAATAACCAAGGAACATACCTTCCAAGATCTTACACCTAGTACGAAATAGGTTCACACTTTGGTCAAGTTCCTCTTTAGAAAGGTCCTCCATGATTTTTCTTAAGGCACAAGAGAAGTTCAAGTCCTCCTCCAATTGCTCAACATTTCCTTTTGAGATTGCTTCCCCATGCCTAATCTTAGGCTCATTATCAACACCCTTCACCTCACAATCTATCACATTACGAGTACAAGATTCATCACAAATAGATACAATTAGCCTCTAATATTGACAATCACTTGCAATGTGCTCTCTACCTTGACATTTAGACTATTAAATGGTAGAAGGATGAGGGAAGCTAGGATTAACACAAATACCTCCTTAGCTTGGTCTCTCCATCTTGCATTATAGTTAGCTTGGATAGCTTGACTACTATCTTTGGAATTTAGAAGACTCACTTGGATGGTATTCAACCCTCTATCTTGGTACTCACAATCTCTATGATGATCATCATATCTAGTACCATATCGATCTCCATATCAATCATCATGTCGATCACAATATCTATCACCATATCGATCACCATAATGATCATCATATTAACCATCATATCTATCATTATAATGATCAACTCGAGCTCTATACCCTTGCCATTTAGCACCTTGGTTTTGACCATAGCCTTCGGGTTGCAGTCTTCCTCTTGGTGCACCATAACCATGTTGACCAACATGTTGAGGTTCATCCTAATACCTATGAGCATGTGTCTCATCATATGTCTCTTCGTAGAGAGGGTTTTGGTATTGGTTATCTTGGTAAGGCTTTTGGTTTGGATAATGGGGTACATGCAAGGAAGCATGTGATTCATTTCGTAGTGGAGTTCGGGTTTGAGTTGATTCAAAGGAAGGTTTCCCTTATAAGAGGTGATTTGGTTGGCGATTTAGGTAAAGAGGGGTTTGTCTAACATTACTCGGGAAGTTATGCATTTGGAAATGAGGATGTTGGATATATGGAGTGGGATTTTGAGTGGCTTGGGGTAGCATGACTTACGTGCTTGCCCTGATGATTATTATCAAGGAATTTGGATTCCTATATGCTCTTGATCCATAGGTGGTATGAGGTGCACCTTCCGGGCTTCCAACCTTGCCATAAGCCATCCTATTATCTTGAACATCCATCCTCCCATTAATCTTCGCCAATTGCCTTGCCAATTTGGCATAGGACTCCACATGATATATTGAACCTTCCCTTTTAGGGGCATGTTCAATGGCCTTATACATTTGTGCCTGAAAAATGAATAAACAATGTTAGTAAAGTTCCTCACGCCTCTCGTATGTAGATGCTCACCTTACCTTCTATGGCTTCTTCCCAAAGTTGGTATCGAACTTGCTTTCCTTCACTTCACATGGATTACTAATTCTTTGTGGAAGAATAGATTTGTGTTTAATCAAAGAAGGACGACTCAAAGAAAAATATGGACGAAGCCAAGAAGTTATACAACGAGTTTGTAAAAGATAAAAGCTTTGAAAGAAGAAGCACAAAATGAAAACAGACTCAAGAACTAACCACAACAAAGTATATCAATTACTTGTTGATAATTATCTTTAAGAGTTCTATTTGATAAGAAGAATCAAAGAAAAGAAACTAAGAATATAGAACCTGAGAATTGTTGGAGAAAGTTGGTTTTGCAACTGTTCGTTGGTGCAGAGGCTGGTGTAAAATGCACTAGGAGAAGTGCCCAACGCACCTAACTTCGCACTACTTAACAAGAAACCAACTTGTCCATGGTGCAAAGCTTGTACAAAATGCACCAAGCAATGTGTTGGTCGCACGTCGTGTCGCACATCCAAAAATAGAACACCTGAAGCTTCCGATTTTTCAACTTTTTCTAATTTTTTGTACTTTTTACTCCTAGTACTTGCCATTTTTGGTAAATTATCTTTTGTACAAACACAAGTACTCTTTTCCTTTACATTGTCTTTGGATCAAACACCTTTAATTCCACTTCTTCTTCTCCAAGACACTATGCTAAGAACATGAAGAACACCCAAAATATGAACCTTAAGATTTTTAACTCGGATTTTCTTCAAATTTGATATTTGAACTCCTCTTGGCTAGGAGAACAAAGTCCAATATGTATTAACACCAATTAAAACCCAATCGAACCCAGTTTTGAAATCCTCCTTCTTCAAGATATGAAGAACACCATGAACATGAAGAATATTCAAATTTTGAACCCAATGGATTTCAACTCTGACTCGCACCAAATTTGACATTTGAAATCCTTATGATAGGGAGAAAAAACCCCAATACCTTTGAGTCTCCAATTTCACCCAGATCTTAAACCCATTGTTGGACCTTCAACTTTTCTTCACCCAACAATGGTGAAATCTTCAAATCCTCTCCAAATAAGCTCAAATCTCAGATCTAGACTCAATGAATACTAGAGGACATGATTCTAGTATTAGAAACTCAAACAAAATACAAAATTAAAAAAAAAAGATTTTTCCAAAAGCATTTTTCAACACTTTTTTTTTGAATTTTTAGATTTATGAACCTAGGATTAAGAATTATGGGAACAAATCTTTAGCCTAAGCTCTGATACAAAATGATAAGATCTCGATTAGGGAGACTAATCGAAATCAAATGCAGAATTGAAATAAACAAAACATATGTGAATTAACAACACTAAGAAATTGCAATTCTGGGAAACAAAGGCTTTATACCTTCACCTCTCGATTGATTACAATAACCAAATGATAATCCAACTTGAATCAATAATGCAAAAGTACTCTAAATGAATCCACAAATGAGTATTCTCATATAAAATTCAAGCAGAATAAGTTATCAAGCAACCAAGGGAATCAACCCTTAATCACTCGCCTAAACTATTAGGAATCCACCCAATAGACTATTAGGAATCCACCCAATAGATTTTTACACTATATTAACTAATTAGGAATCCACCTAAGCTAACAAGCTAAAACTCTCAAAGTGATAATTCCATATCAATCAACAACTAAGGAGCTAAAGGGAAGGGAACCCTTATTTATAGTTATTACATAAAGCCCCAGTAGTGACTTTAAAAGATAGCCCAACTCGGCCTAATGCACAGGATATGCGAAGGGTGTGCAAAATGCACCATTAGGAGTGTGTGTCTCTCTCTAATCCGCACCATCTAAAGAGATCATCCTTGGCAGCGTTGTGCATTTAGTGTGTGTTTCACACTAGGGGAAGTGCCCAATGCACCCCTGGTTGTTCCTTGAGGCAGAAACTCTGTCAGCCTCATCTTTTCTCCATACAATCGTCTATAAGTCATAGATCCTTGATCTACGTTCTTCAATGGTATCCAAAGAATCTTTCTTCAAGTCTTGGAGTTCTTTGGCTTGCTTTATTTGGAGCGTAACGAGGCTCTTCCAAGCTCCCTTTTGTGCTCCAAGGGTGAGTGTGACTTGGATCCTCTTGTTTAGACTTTAAAGTATAGGTCTAGCATGAATTTTGCTGGGCAATATCATATCAATCTAAAAGGTGCACCAGTGTTTTCTAAGATAGATTTGAGGTAAAGTTGTCGCTAGTTGAGGATCAGGGCTGTGGACATTCTAAAGTGATAACGGTCTCAATCGAGTGACTAAAATCGATATCAAAAACACGGAGTTCAACAACACAAAATAAAGATAGTGGAGAAATTAAGATGAGAATTAGAAGAAATTGAGATGATGATAGAAGAAAGAATGGCTAATTGAATCCACAATCAACCAAGGGAGAAAAGAACTCAATCAAATGCATGAGAAATCAAATTGAATCCACAAGATGATAACTCGATGATCAATTAAGTAAAGAAGATAACACAAGCAATTAGGGAATCCACCCTAATCACTCATTCTAAACTAATAATTGGAATTGAACCCAATCAATATCCTAACCTAAAAGTAACTAAATATCAAGTCTCTTCAAGACAATTCAATCATCAATAATCTAAGTATGAAAATGGCTAAGGCAACTATTTATAGTTATTGCCTTTACACAAATAGCCTATTACAAAAATAGCCCAAAAGTGACTATTTTCGAAATAACCCATAAGGGCCCTTCTTGATTGCCCAAATGACATCTTGATCGCCCATGGCCTTGTACATTTGTTGCTCCATGGCTTTCTCCGGGCTCCAAGCTATCATCCATATATAAAACCCCCTCCTAATATGCTCCAAGCTAACCATGATTGTATCATCCTCCCCTTCTTCAAAAGGATTCGTCCTCGAATCGGAACCTTGCAAAAATATGAGAAGGACAAACAACAAACATATCCTCATAGCATGAGGGTTAGCACATGGGTTACCAACCATACCAACTTGCCAAGGAGGCACATACTTGAAATACAACCAACTATCCTTTGTATCAAATAAGATCAATGCATTGTAGAACATACAAAGGATTCGACTGTGAGAAATATCATGGAATAAAGAGGGTTCAAACACCCATGAGGATTTACCGGGGTCAAAGATATGAAAGACCCACATAGTTTGGTCACAACAACAAATGGACCAACCCAAGAAACCCCTACCTCTATATAAAACAAATTCCATACGTACATGGACATCATCATATGCAAAGAGGTAGTAGAGAAAGGTGTTACTTAAATGAACTTCATTCAAGGTGTTCTCACATATAGAATCACCCTTTGATCCACAAGCATTAAGGCCTTGATCAAGAATGGGGTCACACAAGAATGAAGAGGTCATTAGAGAACATACACCCCTTTTCTTTTGACCACTAACCCCTCCAATAGATGTACTATCATCTTTCAAGAAGAGAGCTTCATCTTTGGAAAGTGTGTCATCATACCATAGTGGATTTTCAAACAATTGGTAGCCTTCAAGGGTGGCTACACTTCCAACATTATAAGATACACCACTACCTTCATCATTCACATTAGTCATGTCATCATTGAATAAGGGATTATCCCTAAGTTCATACTCCACCTCAAGATCCTTATGACAAAAATTAGAAATGGAATCAACACCCAAGGAATCATCACCTCTAAGTAAAGATCCTACATGACTAACTACATGACTAACTATATCATTACCATTACTAAATTGAGGTTCATTTATCACATCACACAACTCCTCAATTAGTAGGTCATCATTACAAGAAAGTTGGTCAATACCACAATAAAGACTAGTTGGTAGCATATCAAGCTCAACAGAATCACACACATGATTACCATCATTATAGCCAACTAGCATTTGACTACCCCCATTACATGACAATACATTTTCACTCAAGTCACAAGTGCTAACACTAGATGGACTCAAATCGATCTTACTAGAAGAATAAATCAAGTCATCTATAGGATCAACTAGTGTTTGGGCACTCACAACAATGGCATCATCATCATGCAACAAGGTGTCATCAAGATCATCACAAGGTAAAGGCTCTTTAAGCTCACACATATACAAGCTATCACTTACACACAATTGGCTACTAGCCACACAGTGATCTTTTACTTTCAATAAAGTGTAAGGTTTAGCTTTGTTACCTCGTAACTCATATGAATGATTGTCTTCACCTTGGTTTCCAACATTGAAGCACAAATGCTCCTTTGGGAAGCCTTTTAACACCCCTTGATTCTCCACATTTTGAGGTGCTTTGCTAGGCTTGCTTCCAAGAATACCTGCACAAGTATCAAGACAACTAGAGAAACAAGAAAAGTTACATGAATTAGGATAAGATTGTGACAACCCTCTCACATCACTCCACACAACCTCTCTTTTTTCCACTCTAGAGTTGTCACTTATCACACCCTTACTCCTCTCAATATTTTGTCTCTCAATTTTATTAGAGTTTGGACAAGTGCCAAGTATCCCTTGTGAAGGATTAGATGATCCCTTCACTTCAAGCTTCCACTTTGGTGCACAAAGTGTAGATGCCTTCACTTTCATGATTAACCCCTTAATGCCATCCTCACAAGGATTAGCTTGCTTTGCTTCTAATGGAAACTCCTTTGGTTCATCTTCATGAGGAATCGTTTTCTTCATCATCTTTTGTAACTCCTCGGGCTTAAGATTGGCAACCCATCGAATGATCTTGTTAACTCCTTTTTGTATGGCATCCCCTAATTCTTTAATTCTTAAAGATTCAAGATCCCTCACTGGAAGGGGCTCATTTGATTTCACTCTACTTTCATGTCCCTTTGATCCTTCCATCCTACCTCCAACACCATTTCCATATTGAGAACAAGACACATTGAAATTAGGATAAGAAGCACGAGACATAGTAGTTCTACAAGTAGGGAATGCACATTTTCTCTTGCTCATTAGATGACTTTCACTTGTACCAACATACCCACTCACACCACTTTGACTAGGATAAGTACCACAAGAAAAGGCATACGAATATTCTCTAGCTCCATCGGTGTTCTCATCACAAGACTCATAAAGTATGTGGGAGGAAGAACTATACCTCAAGTCATTTTCATCCTCATAGTAGGTAGGCTGAGATTCCTCATATTCTCCATCATCATCATAGGAATCATCACAAGGTTCTTCTACCCCACCATCTTCATCATAAGATACTTCTACTCCTTCATGTTCATCATAAGAGCCATAAGCCCCATTCATTTCACATCCATCTCCGAAGTAGTAGTTCTCATCACCATATGTCTCAAAATCATGGCTATTATCATAGCCTCCACAATTCCCATCATCATCTTACTCATAGCCTCCATTGCTACAAGCATACTCTCCCATTTCATCATCATAAGGATCCGAAGCTATAGAGGACATACTTCCTTATAGCTCGTTTTGTACCTACAAAACTAGCAAACAAGTTAGTAATAAAATCCTCATGCCACTCTTTAATTGAACTCTCAACTCACCTTCTATGGCTTCTTTCCCAAATTGATAGTGTTACTAGTTTTGCTCAATCAATTCAAGGTTATCTATCCTTGTGGAGGAATGGATCTTTGTGACTCTTGAAAGAAGGACGACTCAAATAAAACTAAAAAGGACTTGAATCAAGAAATTATCTACGAAATGAAATGAGAAAAGTTGAAGAAAAGAAGCACGAAAGAAAACGAACTCAAAAAAAACTAAGTAACAAAAGTAGAAAAGTTACTTGTGTTGCTTAATTTGAAGGATCAAAGAAGTGATTTGATGTTTTAAAACTAGTTAACAAGTAATTAAAGATGTTAATTAGTTGTTAAATAGTGGAGAAATGGAAGTAAAATGAGTGTAGAAGAAGAAATTTGAAGTTTGGACACTTAGAAAAAATTTTGAGGTCTTAAGAGTTCCAACACTTAGAAAAATTTTGGGGTCCCAAAATTTGAAGCATTCTGTCCAAGTTTGCAAGTGTGCATTTCAGCCCCCAAAACTTTTTCTAAGGGGCAGATTTGGTCCTTTAGAATTTTTATTTTTTTTTTAAATTCCACTTGTGGACCCAACAAACATCTTTGACCACTTTGAATTGAAAAAGTTGGATCAAATGTACCTTTTGGCTTCTTCTTCTTCAAGATGTTCTTGATGAATAACAAAAACACCTAGAACACCAAGAACACACACTAAACAACAACACCTTCAAATCAACTCGGAATTGGCTCAAACTTTAGGATTAGCTTCCCCTCGACTTAGGGAACGAACCCCAATAGTTTTTAAGCTCCAATTTCTCCCCAATCCAAAGACCCACTTTTCAAGTTTGCAAAGTTTCAAAGCTTCAAAGTCCTTCAATGGTAACTTCACTTGTACAACTCCAAATTGAATATAATTTGAAATCTAGACTCAAAAAACACTAGGGAACAAGAATCTAGTGTCAAAAACAAGAAATCAAACAAGAAAATTTTCGGATTTTCTTTCTTTTTTTTTTTGGACGATTTTTATTTTTATTTTTTTTATTTTTTTTTGTGAACCTAAGACCTAAGAATTGATGGAACAACTCTTAAAACCTAAGCTCTGATACCAAATGATAACGGTCTCAATCGAGTGACTAAAATCGATATCGAAAACACGGAGTTCAACAACACAAAATAAAGATAGTGGAGAAATTAAGATGAGAATTAAAAGAAATTGAGATGAGGATAGAAGAAAGAATGGCTAATTGAATCCACAATCAACCAAGGGAGAAAAGAACTCAATCAAATGCATGAGAAACCAAATTGAATCCACAAGATGATAACTCGATGATCAATTAAGTAAAGAAGATAACACAAGCAATTCGGGAATCCACCCTAATCACTCATTCCAAACTAATAATTGGAATTGAACCCAATCAATATCCTAACCTAAAAGTAACTAAATATCAAGTCTCTTCAAGACAATTCAATCATCAATAATCTAAGTATGAAAATGGCTAAGGCAACTATTTATAGTTATTGCCTTTACACAAATAGCCTATTACAAAAATAGCCCAAAAGTGACTATTTTCGAAATAACCCATAAGGGCCCTTCTTGATTGCCCAATGACATCTTGATCGCCCATGGCCTTGTACATTTGTTGCTCCATGGCTTTCTCCGGGCTCCAAGCTATCATCTATATATAAAACCCCCTCCTAATATGCTCCAAGCTAACCATGATTGTATCATAAAGACTGCCTTTAGGACTCATTATGGGCACTATGAGTTCCTATTTATGTCTTTTGGTTTTACTAATATCTCAGCAACATTTCTGATGTTGATGAACTATGCGTTCAAGCCTATTTGGACTCATTTGGTATAGTGTTCGTCAATGACATCTTAGTCTACTCAAGGAGTAGGGAGGAGCATGTGCAGCAGCATCTGAGGGTTGTGCTTCAAACTTTGCATGATCAGTGGTTGTATGCCAAGTTCTCTAAGTGTGAGTTCTGGCTTGATTTTGTGGCATTCTTGGGGAATGTGGTGTCCACAGATGGGATTATGGTGGATCCAGCAAAGATTGAGGTAGTTCATGATTGGGATAGGCCCACTTATCCTACCAAAGTTTGCAGTTTCATCGAGTTAGCAGGTTACTACAGATGGTTTGTAGAGGAATTTTCTTCTATTGTACCACTATTGACTAGATTGACTCAGAAGAATGTCCCTTTCTAGTGGACCGATAAGTGTGTGGCGAGCTTTCTAAAGCTTAAGGCATTATTGACTTCAACTCTAATTCTGACTCTTGAAGTTAAGGGCCTGGGGTTTATAGTATATTATGATGCTTCCAGAGTTGGTTTGGATTGTGTTTTGATGCAGCAGGGTAGATTCATTGCATATGCTTCTAGGTAGTTGAAGAGTCACAAGAAGAACTACCCCACTCATGACTTGGAGTTATCAGTGGTAGTCTTTGCATTGAAGGTTTGAAGGCACTATTTATATAGAGTTCAGTGTGAGTTTTTCACTGACTATCGTAGTCTTCTGTACATTTTTCAGCAAGAAGGACCTTAATTTAAGACAGCGTACATGGCTGAAGTTTCTTAAGAACTATGACATTTTGATTCTCTATCATCCGAGAAAGGCAAATATGGTGGTAGATGCTTTGAGCCAAATGCATAGAGTATGGGGAGTTTGGATTTCTAGTGGTAGAGGAGTGACCTTTGGCTTTGGACATTTAGTCCTTAGCCAACAGGCTTGTTTGACTTGATATTTTTGAGCCTGGGTGGATTCTTGCTTGTGTTGACGCTAGGTCTATGTTGTTGGAGCAGATTCGGTCACATCAGTTTGAGGATGTGAAGTTGAGGATGATTTGAGATAATGTATTGAGTGGCAAGGCTAGGAAGGAGACCTTAGATCCCAAGGGTTTTTGATGATTAAGGGTCGTATCTATATTCCTAGAGTTGGGGATTTGGTTAGATTGATTATGGAGGCCCATTGTTCTAGGTATTCTATCCATCCAGAGGCAACAAAGATATACCTCGACTTAAGGCAACATTACTGGTGGTGCGGGATGAAGTGAGATATCTCAGATTTTATTTGATGCTATTTGAGTCATTGTTGATAAGTTGACAAAGTCTGCTTGTTTTTTGCCTATTAAGACTTCGTACAGTTCAGAGAGGTTGGCTAAGATTTACATTTGAGAGGTTGTTCATTTGTATGAGGTGCCTATTTCTATCATTTCAGATTGTGGTAATCATTTTACATCATGTTTCCAGTGGTCAATTCAGAGCAAGTTGGGTACTCAAGTTGAGCTTAGCACAGTGGCTTTCCATCCACAGACTAATGGTCAATTAGAGTGAATAATTCAGGTTCTCAAGTATATGCTACGGGCATGCATTATTGATTTCAGGACTCAGTGGGACTAGTTCTTGTCCTTGACAAAGTTCATGTGTAATAATAGCTACTATTTGAGTATTTAGATAGATCCATTCAAGGCATTGTATGGTAGAAGGTGTAGGTTTGATGGGTTGGTGCAATGCTTTTGAGGTTAGGTCATGGGGCACTAACTTGCTGCATGATTCTATGGATAAAGTGTGGGTTTCAATAGAGACTCCGTACAGCTTAAAGAAGGTAGAATAGCTAAGCTGATCAGAGAGTTCATGATTTAGAGTATACGGTTGGAGACAGAGTTTTCCTTCATGTATCGCCTATGAATGGTGTGATGAGTTTTGGGAGGAAGGGCAAGCTTAGACCTAGGTTCATCGATCCATTTGAGATTATGCAGCATATTTGGGAGGTGGCTTATGTCGCCTCCACCTTTTTTAGGTCTCTATTTTCAATGTGTCTATGTTGAGGCAGTACGTTCTGAATAAGTCTCACATGCTTCAGTGGGATTCAGTTCATCTTGATGAGTCTTTGGCTTTCTAGGAGGAGCCTATGGCTATTCTAGATAGGCAAGTTAGAAAGTTGAGCTCGAAGGAGATTTCATCAGTTAAGGTTCAGTGGAGGCATCATCTAGTCGAGGAGGCTACTTGGGAGATCAAGCTTGACATGCGGACCCTATGTCCTTACCTTTTTATGCCTTTAGATACTTCCTGTTCGTTAACTTTTGAGGATGAAAGTTCTTTTAGTAGTAGATGTTGTAATGACTCTCTTTGTCATTTTCTTGCTCTCTTGCGCTTTTACCATTTTGAAAGTCCCGTAGCTTCTATATTGCTTTTATGACTTGTGGGGAAAGGTAGTGCGGTTCCCGAGGTTTTTGGGCAAGTTTTAGAATGGTTTCCTTATTTTGGAGCTTTTAAATTAAAATGTGTGACCTCACTCAATATTCTTAGTAAACGGGCTCATATGAGAATTTTGTCAGTATCGTTACTCATTTCGAGCATTTGGTCAATTATTTGTATTTTTAGTTTAATTATTGAATTTGATCGACATCTCATCAAGATGACCTCCATTTCAACAATTCCGGTGAGTCTGGAATTCATTTCCAGTTGGATAGCATATATGGTTTGTGTTCACAGGACTCTGAATGAATCCCAGGGGTCTGTTCAAAGTGTGAAGTGTGGCTTGGTGTCAGGTGATAAGTCAGTAATCTACCAACTTATTGAGCCTATATCCATGAATTATTGATATATTTTGAATTGATTTAGAGGTTCTTATGGCCTTTATTGATCATATGGTGTTGTCTTTCATTTTGATAGATAGATACCCTTTAGTAAAACACTGATAACTTTTTGCTTCAGACTCGGATTAATGCGCGATCAGTGGCGTTAGAAAGAAGACTTAAAGACCTTTAATTTAGTGTGTACTAGGCCGCCTAACTCCTCATATTCTAGGAGATATGATCATTTGAAGCTGACCCTAATTTGGTCTTATATGAAAACTTCTATGGTTGGGGTGCTTTCAACTTAACTTGCTTATAGGAGTTTTTTATGAACATGATTCGCACCCAAAACACTTCCCACACAAGGGAATTGATCATGACACCTATGGAAATTGGTTTAGTCTTAGCTTAAATGATACAATCATGGTTAGCTTGGAGCATATTAGGAGGGGTTTTTATATATGGATGATAGCTTGGAGCCCGGAGAAAGCCATGGAGCAAAAAATGTACAAGGCCATGGGCGATCAAGATGTCGTTTGGGCAATCAAGAAGGGCCCTTATGGGTTATTTCGAAAATAGTCACTTTTGGGCTATTTTTGTAATAGGCTATTTGTGTAAAGGCAATAACTATAAATAGTTGCCTTAGCCATTTTCATACTTAGATTATTGATGATTGAATTGTCTTGAATAGACTTGATATTTTAGGTTGGGATATTGATTGGGTTCAATTCCAATTATTAGTTTAGAATGAGTGATTAGGGTGGATTCCCGAATTGCTTGTGTTATCTTCTTTGCTTAATTGATCATCGAGTTATCATCTTGTGGATTCAATTTGGTTTCTCATGCATTTGATTGAGTTCTTTTCTCCCTTGGTTGATTGTGGATTCAATTAGCCATTCTTTCTTCTATCATCATCTCAATTTCTTCTAATTCTCATCTTAATTTCTCCACTATATTTATTTTGTGTTGTTGAACTCCGTGTCTTCGATATCGATTTTAGTCACTCGATTGAGACCGTTATCATTTGGTATCAGAGCTTAGGTTTTAAGAGTTGTTCCATCAATTCTTAGGTCTTAGGTTCACAAAAAAAAATAAAAAAAATAAAAATAAAAATCGTCCAAAAAAAAAAAGAAAGAAAATCCGAAAATTTTCTTGTTTGATTTCTTGTTTTTGACACTAGATTCTTGTTCCCTAGTGTTTTTTGAGTTTAGATTTCAAATTATATTCAATTTGGAGTTGTAGAAGTGAAGTTGCCATTGAAGGACTTTGAAGTTTTGAAAACTTGCAAACTTGAAAAGTGGGTCTTTTGATTGGGGAGAAATTGGAGCTTAAAAACTATTGGGGTTGTTCCCTAAGTCGAGGGGAAGCTAATCCTAAAGTTTGAGCCAATTCCGAGTTGATTTGAAGGTGTTGGTGTTTAGTGTGTGTTCTTGGTGTTCTAGGTATTTTTGATATTCATCAAGAACATCTTGAAGAAGAAGAAGCCAAAAGGTACATTTAATCCAACTTTTCCAAGTCAAAGTGGTCAAAGATGTTTGTTGGGTCCACAAGTGGAATTTAAAAAAAAAAAAAAAAAAATCAAAGGATCAAATCTGCCCCTTAGAAAAAGTTTTGGGGGCTGAAATGCACACTTGCAAACTTGGACAGAATGCTTCAAATTTTGGGACCCCAAAATTTTTCTAAGTGTTGGAACTCTTAAGACCTCAAAATTTTTCTAAGTGTCCAAACTTCAAATTTCTTTTTCTACACTCATTTTTCTTCTATTTCTCTACTATTTAACAACTAATTAACATCTTTAATTACTTGTTAACTAGTTTTAAAACATCAAATCACTTCTTTGATCCTTCAAATTAAGCAACACAA
Source organism: Jaltomata sinuosa (assembly GCA_003996215.1). NCBI lineage: Eukaryota > Viridiplantae > Streptophyta > Magnoliopsida > Solanales > Solanaceae > Jaltomata > Jaltomata sinuosa. The sequence goes on from QJPP01002654.1 coordinate 42,393, forward strand.
GTAACTTTTCTACTTTTGTTACTTAGTTTTTTTTGAGTTCGTTTTTTTCGTGCTTTTTTTCTTCAACTTTTCTCATTTCATTTCGTAGATAATTTCTTGATTCAAGTCCTTTTTAGTTTTATTTGAGTCGTCCTTCTTTCAAGAGTCACAAAGATCCATTCCTCCACAAGGATAGATAACCTTGAATTTATTGAGCAAAACTAGTAACACTATCAATTTGCGAAAGAAGCCATAGAAGGTGAGTTGAGAGTTCACTTAAAGAGTGGCGTGAGGATTTATTACTAACTTGTTTGCTAGTTTTGTAGGTACAAAACGAGCTATAAGGAAGTATGTCCTCTATAGCTTCGGATCCTTATGATGATGAAATGGGAGACTATGCTTGTAGCAATGGAGGCTATGAGTATGATGATGATGGGGATTGTGGAGGCTATGATAATAGCCATGATTTTGAGCCAGATGGTGATGAGAACTACTACTTCGGAGATGGATGTGAAATGATGGGGCTTATGGCTCTTATGATGAACATGAAGGAGTAGAAGTATCTTATGATGAAGATGGTGGGGTAGAAGAACCTTGTGATGATTCCTATGATGATGATGGAGAATATGAGGAATCTCACCCTACCTACTATGAGGATGAAAATGACTTGAGGTATAGTTCTCCCTCCCACATACTTTATGAGTCTTGTGATGAGAACACCGATGGAGCTAGAGAATATTCGCATGCCTTTTTTTGTGGTACTTATCCTAGTCGAAGTGGTGTGAGTGGGTATGTTGGTACAAGTGAAAGTCATCTAATGAGCAAGAGAAAATGTGCATTCCCTACTTGTAGAACTACTATGTCTCATGCTTCTTATCCTAATTTCAATGTGTCTTATTCTCAATATGGAAATGGTGTTGGAGGTAGGATGGAAGGATCAAAGGAACATGAAAGTAGAGTGAAATCAAATGAGCCCCTTCCAGTGAGGGATCTTGAATCTTTAAGAATTAAAGAATTAGGGGATGCCATACAAAAAGGAGTTGACAAGATCATTCGATGGGTTGCCAATCTTAAGCCCGAGGAGTTACAAAAGATGATGAAAAAAATGATTCCTCATGAAGATGAACCAAAGGAGTTTCCATTAGAAGCAAAGCAAGCTACTCCTTGTGAGGATGGCATTAAGGGGTTAATCATGAAAGTGAAGGCATCTACTCTTTGTGCACCAAAGTGGAAGCTTGAAGTGAAGGGATCATCTAACTCTTCACAAGGGATACTTGGCACTTGTCCAAACTCTAATAAAATTGAGAGACAAAAGATTGAGAGGAGTAAGGGTGTGATAAGTGACAACTCTAGAGTGGAAAAAAGAGAGGTTGTGTGGAGTGATGTGAGAGGGTTGTCACAATTTTATCCTAATTCATGTAACTTTTCTTGTTTCTCTAGTTGTCTTGATACTTGTGCAGGTATTCTTGGAAGCAAGCCTAGCAAAGCACCTCAAAATATGGAGAATCAAGAGGTGTTAAAAGGCTTCCCAAAGGAGCATTTGTGCTTCAATGTTGAAAACCAAGGTGAAGACAATCATTCATATGAGCTACGAGGTAACAAAGCTAAACCTTACACTTTATTGAAAGTAAAAGATCATTGTGTGGCTAGTAGCCAATTGAGTGTAAGTGATAGCTTGTATATGTGTGAGCTTAAAGAGCCTTTACTTTGTGATGATCTTGATGACACCTTGTTGCATGATGATGATGCCATTGTTGTGAGTGCCCAAACACTAGTTGATCCTATAGATGACTTGATTGATTCTTCTAGTAAGATCGGTTTGAGTCCATCTAGTGTTAGCACTTGTGACTTGAGTGAAAATGTATTGTCATGTAATGGGGTAGTCAAATGCTAGTTGTCTATAATGATGGTAATCATGTGTGTGATTCTGTTGAGCTTGATATGCTACCAACTAGTCTTTATTGTGGTATTGACCAACTTTCTTGTAATGATGACCTACTAATTGAGGAGTTGTGTGATGTGAAAAATGAACCTCAATTTAGTAATGGTAATGATATAGTTGGTCATGTAGTTAGTCATGTAGGATCTTTACTTAGAGGTGATGATTCCTTGGGTGTTGATTTCATTTCTAATTTTTGTCATAAGGATCTTGAGGTGGAGTATGAACTTAGGGATAATCCCTTATTCAATGATGACATGACTAGTGTGAATGATGAAGATAGTGGTGTATCTTATAATGTTGGAAGTGTAGCCACCCTTGAAGGCTACCAATTGTTTGAAAATCCACTATGGTATGATGACACACTTTTCAAAGATGAAGCTCTCTTCTTGAAAGATGATAGTACGTCTATTGGAGGGGTTAGTGGTCAAAAGAAAAGGGGTGTATGTTCTCTAATGACCTCTTCATTCTTGTGTGACCCCATTCTTGAGCAAGGCCCTAATGCTTGTGGATCAAAGGGTGATTCTATATGTGGGAACACCTTGAATGAAGTTCATTTAAGTAACACCTTTCTCTACTACCTCTTTGCATATGATGCTGTCCATGTACGTATGGAATTTGTTTTATATAGAGGTAGGGGTTTCTTGGGTTGGTCCATTTGTTGTTGTGACCAAACTATGTGGGTCTTTCATATCTTTGACCCCGGTAAATCCTCATGGGTGTTTGAACCCTCTTTATTCCATGATATTTCTCACAGTCGAATCCTTTGCATGCTCTACAATGCATTGATCTTATTTGATACAAAGGATAGTTGGTTGTATTTCAAGTATGTGCCTCCTTGGCAAGTTGGTATGGTTGGTAACCCATGTGCTAACCCTCATGCTATGAGGATATGTTTGTTGTTTGTCCTTCTCATCTTTTTGCAAGGTTCGGATTCGAGGACGAATCCTTTTGAAGAAGGGGAGGATGATACAATCATGGTTAGCTTGGAGCATATTAGGAGGGGTTTTTATATATGGATGATAGCTTGGAGCCCGGAGAAAGCAATGGAGCAACAAATGTACAAGGCCATGGGCGATCAAGATGTCATTTGGGCAATCAAGAAGGGCCCTTATGGGTTATTTCGAAAATAGTCACTTTTGGGCTATTTTTGTAATAGGCTATTTGTGTAAAGGCAATAACTATAAATAGTTGTCTTAGCCATTTTCATACTTAGATCATTGATGATTGAATTGTCTTGAAGAGACTTGATATTTAGTTACTTTTAGGTTAGGATATTGATTGGGTTCAATTCCAATTATTAGTTTAGAATGAGTGATTAGGGTGGATTCCCGAATTGCTTGTGTTATCTTCTTTACTTAATTGATCATCGAGTTATCATCTTGTGGATTCAATTTGGTTTCTCATGCATTTTATTGAGTTCTTTTCTCCCTTGGTTGATTGTGGATTCAATTAGCCATTCTTTCTTCTATCATCATCTCAATTTCTTCTAATTCTCATCTTAATTTCTCCACTATATTTATTTTGTGTTGTTGAACTCCGTGTCTTCGATATCGATTTTAGTCACTCGATTGAGACCGTTATCATTAAATTTTTTGGGATGTTACAATATCTCCCCCTTGGGGTCATTCGTCCTTGAATGAAGACAAACTAAGCTGAGTTTGGAGGGAAAGAGTTGTAATCCCTACCAACTAAGTACTAGAAATTTATATCTAACTGAGCTGAGTTCTATGGATGTGAAAACATGCTGAAATGCGAGGATAGCTGAGGGAACATGATACTGAGACTGAAATACACATGAATAAATTGAGACGTTGGAGAGAAACTATTACCTCATTCTTAAATCAGGTGTTTCTCGAGCAAAGACTAACTAGGCTGAGGTGGTAGGGAAAGAGCTACAATCCCACCAACTGAGTTCTGAAAGTTGGAGTACTGACATGGCATGTTAACTAATATCTGACTGAAATATGGACTGAGTTGGGTTCGTGAGGCATGTATGCATACTGAGAGCATAAGAACACTAATAGGACATGAAACTGAATGTTCAACATGATAACTGGTTTGGATTGAGAGTAGGGACTTATTTGAAGCCCATGAAGAATGAACACATTCTTAGAAAATCATCATTTAACTAGAAGGAGCATAAAACTGAGAGGAATAGTTATACAATAAAACTATTCTCTTCTAAATTAAACTTACCAGTATGGGCTGAACTGAGTGTAGGGCCTTCTGGCCTTAGGAATAATTACTGGCAGGTCTGAACTGGTCTGATATGAGGAGTCTATATCTTGCCATCTAGGACACTACTTATCTTCCTCCACTAACACACTTAGTGGGATCTATCCACTCAAGGTGAGGTCTGAGAGGTCAAGTACTAAGGTCTGAGTATATCACATACTGGACATATGAAACATGGTTAGATCAAGGAATCATAAGCATGAACTATTCAAGAAATCTCGTCTGAGCATATACATGAAGTATTATGATTTCATTAGCCATCAAGGCATATCCTGAGGACTGAACTGAGTACATAGAATTGAGCATACTGTGAGACATGAGTTTACTTATATAATGAGTCTCATGGCATAAAGCTAGAATTCATAGAGACGTAGAGTAAGACTAAAATCGCTGTCTAGAGCAATTTTTGTTTGTTCTAGGAGCTG
>QJPP01002655.1:0-46860 GCA_003996215.1 Jaltomata sinuosa
CACACAAAAATCATGGACTATAACACACGAAAAAACCGAAAAATCCCTATTTCCCGTTCCGGGCCACGCTTGAAATCCTAAAACCCCACGTTTGCCCCTCCGAACCAACAAGCGCCATTAAATAGGTCCTCGCGGACGCCCACGAAAAATTTCGGCCAAAATTCCGCCGGAAGCACATATCACACAAAATCCATGGACTATAACACACGAAAAAACCAAAAAAATCCCTATTTCCCGTTCCAGGCCACGTTTGAAATCCAAAAAACTCCACGTTTGCCCCTCCGAACCAACGTGCGTCATTAAATAGGTCGTCGCGGTCGCCAACGAGAAATTTTGGACAAAATACCGTCGGACGCACATATCACACAAAATTCATGGACTATAACACACGAAAAAACCGAAAAATCCCTATTTCCCGTTCCGGGCCACGTTTGAAATCCTAAAACCCCACGATTGACCCTCCAAACAAACGCGTGCCATTACATAGGTCATCGCGGAAACCCACGAGAAATTTCGGCTAAAATACCGCCGGACGCACATATCACACAAAATCCATGGACTATAACACACGAAAAAACCGAAATATCCCTATTTCCCATTTCGGGCCACGTTTGAAATCCTAAAACCCCACGTTTGCCCCTTCGAACCAACGAGCGCCATTAAATAGGTCGTCGCGTGGTCAGACAAGAAATTTTGTCCAAAATACCGCCGGACGCACATATCACACAAAATCCATGGACTATAACACACGAAAAAATCGAAAAATCCCTATTTCCCGTTCCGGGCCACGTTTGAAATCCTAAAACCCCACGATTGACCCTCCGAACCAACGCGCGCCATTACATAGGTCATCGCGGAAACCCACGAGAAATTTCGGCTAAAATACCGCCGGACGCACATATCACACAAAATCCATGGACTATAACACACGAAAAAACCGAAAAATCCCTATTTCCCGTTTCGGGCCACGTTTGAAATCCTAAAACCCCACGTTTGACCCACCGAACCAACGCGCGCCATTAAATAGGTTGTCGCGGACGCCCACGAGAAATTTCGGCCAAAATACCGCCGGACGCACATATCACACAAAATTCATTGACTATAACACACGAAAAAACCAAAAAATCCCTATTTCCCGTTCCGGGCCACGTTTGAAATCCTAAAACCCCACGTTTCCCCTCCGAACTAAAGCTCGCCATTAAATAGGTCATCGCGGACGCCCACGAGAAATTTCGGCAAAAATACCGCCGGACGCACATATCACACAAAATCCATGGACTATAACACACGAAAAACCCGAAAAATCCCTATTTCCCGTTCCGGGCCACGTTTGAAATCCTAAAACCCCACGTTTGCCCCTCCGAACCAACAAGCGCCATTAAATAGGTCCTCGCGGACACCCACGAAAAATTTCGGCCAAAGTACCGCCGGACGCACATATCACACAAAATCCATGGACTATAACACACGAAAAAACTGGAAAATCCCTATTTCCCGTTTCGGGCCACGTTTGAAATCCTAAAACCCCACGTTTTCCCCTCCGAACCAACGCGCGCCATTAAATAGGTCATCGCGTGGCCAGACAAGAAATTTTGTCCAAAATACTGCCGGACGCACATATCACACAAAATCCATGGACTATAACACACGAAAAAACCAAAAAATCTCTATTTTGTTGTTCCGGGCCACGTTTGATATCCTAAAACCCCACATTTTCCCCTCCGAACCAACGCGCGCCATTAAATAGGTCGTCGCGGACGCCCACGAGAAATTTTGACCAAAATACCGCCGGACGCACATATCACACAAAATCCATGGACTATAACACACGCAAAACCCAAAAAATCCCTATTTCCCGTTCCGGGCCACGTTTGAAATCCTAAAACTCCACGTTTGCCCCTCCGAACCAACGCGCGCCATTAAATTGGTCATCGCGGACGCCCACGAGAAATTTTGGCAAAAATATCGCCGGACGCACATATCACACAAAATTCATGGACTATAACAGACGAAAAAACTGAAAAATCCCTATTTCCTATTCCGGGCCACGTTTGAATTCCTAAAACCCCACGTTTGCCCCTCCGAACCAACGAGCGCCATTAAATAGGTCGTCGCGGACGCCCACGAGTAATTTCGGCCAAAATTCGCCGGACGCACATATCACACAAAATCCATGGACTATAACACACAAAAAAACCAAAAAATCCCTATTTCCCGATCTGGGCCACGTTTGAAATCCTAAAACCCCACGTTTGCCTCTCCGAACCAACGCGCGCCATTAAATAGGTCGTCGCGGACGCCCACGAGAAATTTAGGCCAAAATACCGCCGGACGCACATATCACACAAAATTCATGGACTATAACACACGAAAAAATCGAAAAATCCCTATTTCTCGTTCCGGGCCACATTTGAAATCCTAAAACCCCATGTTTTCCCTTCGAACCTACGCGCGCCATTAAATAGGTCATCGCGGACGCCCACGAGAAATTTTGGCCAAAATACCGCCGGACGCACATATCACACAAAATCCATGCACTATAACACACGAAAAAACCGAAAAATCCCTATTTCCCGTTCCGGGCCACGTTTGAAATCCTAAAACCCCACGTTTGCCCCTCCGAACCAACAAGCGCCATTAAATAGGTCCTCGCGGACGCCCACAAAAAATTTCGGCCGAAATTCCGCCGGAAGCACATATCACACAAAATCCATGGACTATAACACACGAAAAAATCGAAAAATCCCTATTTTCCCGTTCCGGGCCACGTTTGAAATCCTAAAACCCCACGTTTGCCCCTCCGAACTAACGTGCGCCATTGAATAGGTCGTCGCGAAGGCCCACGAGAAATTTTGGCCAAAATACCGCCGGACGCACATATCACACAAAATTCATGGACTATAACACACGAAAAAACCTAAAAATCCCTATTTCCCGTTCCGGGCCACGTTTGAAATCCTAAAACCCCACGTTTGCCCCTCCGAACCAACGCGCGCATTAAATAGGTCCTCGCGGACGCCCACGAAAAATTTCGGCCAAAATTCCGCCGGAAGCACATATCACACAAAATCCATGGACTATAACACACGAAAAAACCAAAAATCCCTATTTCCCGTTCCGGGCCACGTTTGAAATCCTAAAACCCCACGTTTGACCCTCCGAACCAACACGCGCCATTAAATAGGTTGTCGCGGACGCCCACGAGAAATTTCGGCCAAAATACCGCCGGACGCACATATCACACAAAATCCATGGACTATAACACACGAAAAAACCGAAAAATCCCTATTTCCCGTTCCGGGCCACGTTTGAAATCCTAAACCCCACGTTTGCCCCTCCGAACCAACGCGCGCCATTAAATAGGTCCTCGCGGACGCCCACGAAAAATTTCGGCCAAAGTACCGCCGGACGCACATATCACACAAAATCCATGGACTATAACACACGAAAAAACCAAAAAATCCCTATTTCTCGTTCCGGGCTACGTTTGAAATCCTAAAACCCCACGTTTGCCCCTCCGAACCAACGCGCGCCATTAAATAGGTCATCGCGGACGCCTAAGAAAAATTTCGGCCAAAATACCGCCGAACGCACATATTAAGTGAAGGAACATATCCTTTGCAGAAGACATGAGACGACAGACGTGAAGCAAATTTCAAATGCAAGAAGGATATTTTGAGGAATTTGATTTATGACATAAACACATGAATCAAGGAACAAGAACTCAAAATGAAAATATTACCATATTTCCACTAAAAGAAAGAACTTTGGAATAAGGAAATTAAAAACGTGTGGAGAACGAAACAAATAATAAAACCAAACCCAATTAGGATTAATTCCTTAACCACATTTTGATGTGATTTAGAGGAAGAATTAAAGGGAAATTTGATCATCACTATCCTATAGAAAACACCATATTGATGCTATTGTTTCTTAAGCTATTGCACGAAATCACAAAGAATTATCCAAGTCAAATAACATTCATAGCAAGAAGGTTCAAAATGAGCAACTAAAAGAACATGTTCCTGAAGACGAAGTTCTTAAATTCTTTAGTTGTTGAGTCTTGTTTCATTGTTCTTAAATTGTAATCTAATTGCTTTCATAGAAGTTTAGTAGTATGTGATCAAATTAAAGTACTCAAGTTTGAGAGTTTACTTTCTAGATTAGGAGGAGTGTAGTTTCGAAAGGAGGTTGTTACAATCAGTTTGACTATAAGGGTGTAAAATACTAAAGTTAGTTTATTTGGTTATAGAATTGTAACCTAAAAATGTTTAAGTTTTAGTAGAAATTTGAGATAATACTACGAAAACAAATCGTGATTTTTTATTCCTTTGATCAAGAAATTTTTCACGGTAAAATTTCTTGTATTAATTATATTTTCACACTTTACTTCTTATCTAGATTTGGTTCTTCAATACATAAATAACAATAATACTTTTAGATTCCTTCTTTTATTTGTGTAAGAAAAAATTGCAGAGTAAGAACAACGAATTATGCATCTTTTAGTCGTAGCGGAAATTGTTATAATTTTGCTACCAAAAAATCTGCCCCAGGTCTACTTTAAATCTCTTGAAAACAAAGTTAGAAATCACAAACTAAATGTCTTCTTATTTTTACAGTGTAGGAAGAATTTTTCTTCTCTTCTTTCTCCATTGGAAGAGAGAGATGTAGGCAGGAAGAGAAAAAGAAAAAACTATTGTACATTAAACTGATGCACTTGCCCATATATTTAATGCGGTAATTTTGCCATAATTTTTTACTTCCCTAGATAACTTCCTCCTTGCTTATCTCATTAAATATATCGAGTCTGTGAAATTCATTATCCAACAATTTGCCAATAGCAATTTTGGGGTGTGAAAGTGAGGATAATAAGTTGTCTAAAAGAGTCAATTGTGTGTGCTGGAATTAGTCACCACTTGTACAAAAGAAATCATTTTCAAAAGGTTATTTTGTCCTAATATTCACTTTCTTTGGTGGGTTTCTTCAGTAGCTACTAAAGGGTACCCTCACTAGCTGTTGCATCAGCAAAGATTACACACACGTGTTCAACACATAAACACAGACAAATGTGTTAAGATTAGAGGTGGTGTAAAATTAAAGCCTTAAAATTAACAACTAACATACATACTAGGATATACTCCTTCCGTTTCAAAAAGAATGACCTACTTTTCTTTTTAATTCGTTTAAAAAAGAATGATTTTTTCCTTTTTTAGCAACTCCTTAATTCCCACTTTCTACCTGCCATGTTTAAGACCACAAGATTAATGGGCATTTCGGTACATTTGACATATTTTTAATTTAAAATCACAGGATTCAAAAGTCTTCTTTATTTTCTTAAACTCCGTGTCAAATCAAAACATATCATTCTTTTTTAAACGGAGAAAGTATATAGTTTTCACAAGTAAAATCTGCGAAGAATGACGTGTTCGCAGCTTTCACTGGAAAAAAAACCTCGAATTGTACGAATTTTACTAACACAACTCAAATTTGTTAATATATTAACAACAAATTAATAACAAATTTGTAACTGAATCATTTTCAAAAAATGAGGACGAAAGTGGTAACTATTAGTCAAGTGGTCATCTGAGAAATCTAACTCCGAAACAAGGACAAAAGTGCAAATGACCCACCTAATTGGCCAAAGCAACCACTAAGGCCCCATTAGTAATATGAAGCCATACATAAGGCGCCCAGCCTGTCTCATGCTAACACTCCGTGTGTTCCTTCGCGTCTCAACCGTAAGCTCTTTTCTCTTTTTGTTATATACACCTTATTATATATACACAACTCACTAGTCACTATCCAACATTACTCACTTATCATATCATCTATAGTAAGTATATATATATACATATTAACATTCTAATTCAAATATCCAATCTCAACACTTTCATCTTTCATCATTTTCAAGAATGGACATTTTTGGAAACTTGTATGATACACTTCCTCTAGCACCAACAACTATTTCTTCATCAAGTACTTGTAATCATAATAATGGTAGTTGTGGCAAAGCTAATTCTACTAATGAAGAAGTGATGTTATTACTAGCTTCAAAAACCCCGAAAAGACGTGATGGTAGGAAGAAGTTTCGCGAAACTAGACACCCGGTTTATAGGGGAGTGAGGTGGAGGAGTTCCGAAAAGTGGGTGAGCGAAGTGAGGGTACCAGGTAAGAAATCGAGAATATGGCTTGGCACGTTCCCAACTGCGGAAATGGCGGCTAGAGCTCATGACGTGGCGGTCATGGCTCTTAAAGGCCGGTCAGCTTGTTTGAATTTTGCTGACTCGGCTTGGAGGTTGCCTGTCCCGGCTTCAGCGGCCGCCAAGGATATTCAGAAGGCGGCCGCTGAAGCAGCTGAGGCATTTCGGCCTTCAGAATCTTCGGAGGGAGAAAACTCTGAGGAAGTTATCATCGATGATGACCAAGTGATCACACAATACGTTGTTGAATCGACTTGGAGGTTACCCATCCCTGCTTCAGCGGCCGCCAAGGACATTCATAAGGAGGCCGCTGAAGCAGCTAAGGCATTTCGGCCATCAGAATCCTCAGAGGGAGAAAACTCTGAGGAAGTTATCATTGATCATGACCAAGTGATCACACAATACGTTGTTGACTCGACTTGGAGGTTACCCGTCCTTGCTTCAGCGGCCGCCAAGGATATTCAGAAGGTGGCCGCTGAAGCTGCTGAGGCATTTCAGCCATCAGAATCCTCAGAGGGAGAAAATTCCGAGGAAGTTATCATTGATGATGACCAATTGATCACACAATATGTTGTTGATTCAACTTGGAGGTTACCCATTCCTGCTTTAGCGGCAGCAAAGGACATTCAGAAGGCTGCCGCTGAAGCAGCTGAGGGATTTCTTCCATCAGAATCCTCGGAGGGAGAAAACTCTGAGGATTATAACGTGTTGTTCATGGACGAGGAGGCGCTTTTCTACATGCCGGGATTGCTTGCGAATATGGCCGAAGGGCTAATGCTACCTCCACCTCAATGTATAGACGAATATGGCATTGAACCTCATGATATTGACATGTCTTTGTGGAGTTACTAAATTTAACCAAATGTGTTAAGAGATTTTTGAGTTGTTTAATTAGTTTCCTATAAATATACAACAAAAATATTGGGTGGCTTTGGTACGGAGAAAAATGTTTTCACAAAAAATAAGTAGATCTTTCACTTATTTTTTGTGTTTGCTAAGCAGACAAGTGTATCTTAAAAGTATTTTTATAGGGGTATAATTTAAGCAAATACTATTAAGGATGAGGATGGACTGTAGGGGGTTTAGAAAAACGATCAATGTGAAATATCATATAAAGAACTTATTTTTTCTATTTTCCTTTGGAAAGTTATTTTTTTAAAAATTTATTTGTTAGATAAATATTCTTCTAGCAAACACACCGGTAATGGAAAATGGATTAATAACATGCTATTATAATCATATATAAGTGTTATGATATGTTTTGCACCATAAATTCAAAAAAAATGTGTTTCGCAAATTAGGTGCACTCTTTTAACAACATGATTTTTTTCATTTTCAGGGAATAAGCCCAAAACCTTTAATTACGCGTGAAGAGATCTTATGAAAATTTCACCGTAACTGAGTGTGGCATTCATCATATTGAGGCTTCAACTAATTAAAATTAAGAGGAAATTTTTTATCATTCCACTATAGTCAAGCAACCCTCCCCTTCATCTTGACATCAGATATTAATTTCTCTTATTTTATCATTCCACATCTAGATTTGTTTGATTAATGTTTAAAATGTATACCAAATATCACGTAAACAAAAAAGCCAAATTAAACACAAAAACAAGAAGAAAAAAAAGTTGTCGCATCAAAAACACATAAACATAGACAAATCAATCTTGAACTTTTGTTAAAACTACTTTAGTTAAGTTAAAAGTTTAATGATATCAAATGTTAACCTCTAATCAATAGGTGCATGTCATGTGTTTATATTTATATTTTTTATTTAACGCAAAAGGGCCTAAATTACCCATCACCTACTGAAAATGGTACAAAAATACCCTTCATCCACCTTTGAGCTCTATTATACCCCTAACAATAAAGTGCAAATGACCCACTTTATTGGTCAAGAAAAAACCACTAAGGCCCCATTAGTTATAGTGTTCCCTTTTCAAAATGAAGCCATACATAAGGTGCCCAGGCTGTCTCCAGCTAACACTCCGTGTGTTCCTTCGCGTCTAAATTGTTACACTCACTCACTACATATCCAAAACCTTCACTTATCATATCATGTATAGTACACTATATATAATATATAGCTTTTCATAAATGTATGTACAACACATTAAGGATCTAACTGAATATTCATCCACTCTAATGGATATTTTGGGAAACATCTATTTTAATCCACTTCTTGATCTAGTACCAACTACTTCTTCATCAACTACTAGTTCCTATGATGAAGAAGTGATGTTACTAGCTTCAAGAACCCCGAAAAGACGTGGAGGTAGGAAGAAGCTTCGCGAAACTCGACACCCGGTTTATAGGGGAGTGAGGTGGAGGAGTTCCGAAAAGTGGGTGAGCGAAGTGAGAGTACCGGCTAAGAAATCAAGAATATGGCTTGGCACGTTCCCAACTGCAGAAATGGCGGCTAGAGCTCATGACGTGGCGGTCATGGCTCTTAAAGGCCGGTCAGCTTGTTTGAATTTTGCTGACTCGGCTTGGAGGTTGCCTGTCCCGGCTTCAGCGGCCGCCAAGGATATTCATAAGGCGGCCGCTGAAGCAGCTGAGGCATTTCGGCCTTCAGAATCTTCGGAGGGAGAAAACTCCGAGGAAGTTATCATTGATGATGACCAAGTGATCACACAATACATTGTTGACTCGACTTGGAGGTTACCCGTCCTTGCTTCAGCGGCAGCAAAGGACATTCAGAAGGCTTCCGCTGAAGCAGCTGAGGGATTTCTTCCATCAGAATCCTCGGAGGGAGAAAACTCCGAGGATTATAACGTGTTGTTCATGGACGAAGAGGCGCTTTTCTACATGCCGGGATTACTTGCAACTATGGCGGAAGGGCTAATGCTACCTCCGCCTCAATGTATAGACGGATACGGCATTGAACCTCATGATATTGACATGTCTTTGTGGAGTTACTAAATTTAACAAAATACTTTCACAAAAAATAAGTAGACTTTTTACTTATTTTTTGTGTTTCATAAGTAGAAATTAGTGCCTTAAAAATATTTTCACTATTAAGAATGAGGATGGAGGGTCAGGCTGTCAGGATGGGAGTGTAGAGAAGACAATCAATGTGAAATACCATATAATAAACTTGTATTTTTTACTTTTACTAAAAAAGTCAATTCTTTTTTAAGGAACTGGTTTTGCCATTACCAACCCCAAGATTATGTTCGAGATATCAACTTGAAATCTCAATGAATTGAGGAAAAAAGTTTGACCAATGCTTCTGATTTCTACTCAAGGATGCTTTGTGCATTTGAGTGGGGCTTCTTTTCACCTGTCACCTAGTTGCCCATACTTGGTTAAAAAAAAAGAGAGAAATTAGAAGCCCACAAATTATGGGCCAAGCACAATAACAATCCAAGTTAATTATGGGCCTAACAAATCAATACATTTGACCCAAGAGCTTTTTTTTCACTCGAAAACACGAGGAATTACCACAAAATTTGATCGTATTACAAGATCAAAATTAGCAATGTACTCAGGCACAAATTTTTAGAAACAAACTAGCATCTCATTGCGCAACATTTGCTACCAACTGAATCTCTCTGTTGTAAGGCCAGTCGTGAGCTGTAGGAAAAGATAGTAGCGAACTAGAAGAAATTCCCGTAGTTGCATAACAGGGGCGTTGAAAACATTCCAGCAGATAGTATGTAATACTCTTATCAAAACGAGCACTATACTCTTTCTTAGTTTAGGCCACTTAAAGAAAAGCATTCCGACAATTGTCCAAGCTCTCATTGTACTGTTGTCCGTCTTTCACCTGTATCGTCGTGCTCAACCTAGGAGATAAAAATAAAAAAGAAGAGAATCTTTAAACAAGACGAGACTTGAAGTGTGTAAAGCAGTACGCGTTAGATAACAGATTAGGCATTATTAGTTTTTACCTCCACAAGGACTTTCGCCTTTTTCTTTAATTTGGCACTTGGGTCATCTTTCTCGGCTCTTCTTCTAGCTAAAGCAGAATCTTTTCTACCGCTCTTCCGATGAACTGCAACAGCCTCTTCTCCGTCATCATCATCATCATCTTCCATTCCTAGTGGGGTGATTCCCACATCAAAGTACATTAACATCACCAGACAAGCTTTAGTTTAAAGACACAAGAATCTGATCTACAGCTACTTCACGATTATGTATTCTAAAGCAACTTTGTCACAACAATAGACATGAATAAACGCTTCAGCCAAAGATAAAATGTGTGGATAAGCCACAATACACCACGAGGATGTGGCTGGTACAAATTTGCGACTTCCTACTTTAAAAGCTGAAAACTACACTCAGGATACGCTTAGTACTCTTTTTCAACTCCAAATACTCTGTCTGTATTGTCAAACGCCTACAGACATCATAAGACAAATGCAAATTCATTTACTTCTTGGTGTCTATGTAAACCTATGGGGACTGTTAATTCTGAGTTAAATATGTGCATTGCATCCTCACCCAAAGGATGATATTCATTAATATATTACACTAACGAAATAGTGAGAAGGGGAGACAGGATGAGCTAAGGAGAACACGTCCAACAAGAACTTTACCAGTATCATCATCCAAGCCACTGTCCCTAATTCCAAGACCATCAAAATCTTCCATATCATCTTCCTCTTCAAGATCTTCATAGCCTTCAACATATTCCACTTCCAGTTCCTGCTCATTTCAGTCATTATAGAAGAATGAATAAACTGACTCATCTCACTTATCAGCCAAAGTTAATCAATATTTAAGAGAGAATATCACAAGGCTTTTGATCAAGACCTCCTCATCTTCTTCTTCGCTAGCCACCTGCGATGCTTCCCTATCAAGAATCTCTTGATACTTCTGCTCAGGATAATTGTATATATCACCATACACTCCTTTCGAAAGGCGTTCTAGCAGTTCCTTCTCAATACTCTGCAGAATACAATGGCATGAATTGTAAGGGAAATAGCCAGATGACCTACCAAATAGGAAGAAGACAACAAAGCTACCATGAACAAAAAAGAAAGTAATACAAGCAGAAACTCACTTTATCAAGAAGAGCCGCTTTTTCAGCTTTTTCCTGTCGACGAGATTCTCTTTTTGTTTCTTTCCTTGGTGTGGTCATTATCTTCTCCCTGGACATACAACAAATTAAAACATATACTAGTGAAAATGTGTTCAGTCAAACATGCATAAGCAAAGATCTATTTCCTAAAGGGGAGGTACAAAAAATGGAAGTAAACAAGTCCCTTCTCGAAAAAGTTGGGAGGAGAATCTATGACTGTTCTTTGGCTCAAAACACAGTACCATTACAGGTTTTGGGTTAAATAAAGCTTATGTTGTATATACTAATTAATATTAGGAGAAAATGGAATACTCTCCTATCATCATCACGTAATTGCCATGGGAGATTGAGCCCCCTAAACAAGTTTGACACTATGCAGCTTTTAAAAAGTTGATTATCATATCAAATACTGATAGGAAGAACATAGTGATATTACAGCTATGGCAATTATGTAGCATGTAATCTGGAGGGGAAGGAATATGCTCATGCCTTTGCCAGAAGCAATGACCGCTGATATTATCATAGAGGAAGGTTATTTGAACTATCTAACTCAAGTCAAATGATGGAAGTCACTGCAAAAATCAATAACTATGCAATTCCAAGAAACTTATCAGAGCAGATTCTTTCAACAATGATTAGCTGCATATGCCAGGGACTGAATTAGAACCTATTACATTCCCCGTAGGTAAAAATTGTAGCTGAAATTTTCTAACTGAATAAGCTGGGGCAATCATGATTTAGCAAACACTGAGGTATGTCCTTATCCAATATCGCAGGCCATTGGTATAGTTATTGAAGATGTAATAAATAAAGGCTCTTATGGACCAGCACACCAACTTTCTCTCCCGAATGAGCAAATATTAAAGGGTGAACTTACCACACCTAGATGTTGATCTAACTACAAGTTTACTTGCACTGCATCTTAGCAGTCTTCCCAACCTTTGCTCATTAACAAGTATTCATTCTTCTGGAAGAAGGGTGAGAGAAGGTGAAACGGAATGAAGAGGCAGAGTGATAAAACAAACAAGAATCTATAACTTTCAAGCATGCACCTTTAATCTCCTCTAGAGTGATGCTCAAGGCCGTAAAAAAGTAAGGGCATGTTTGGAAAGCCACCCTGGTAATTGGATTTGGTGTAATTGGGTGTAATTACACAATTTGGCATGTTTGGTTAGCCAAGTAATTACTTGGTCAGCAGGTAATTGGGTGTAATTGGCAGGGGTAATTACACTCTCCAATTCACAGGGGGAGCTGTGAATTGCTGGTAATTACATGGTGTAATTACAAGCTGATTACTTTCTAATTTCGTCCTTTTATTTTTATTTTTTCATTTTAATTTTTTTTTATTTCTATTATCTTAAATTCTTTTTTATTTTTATCATTCTAATAATTTTAAAATATATATTTTTTATTTTATATTATTTATATTTCATTTCCTTCTCATTTTCAAACTTTTACTTCTTGTGATTCCATGTAATTGTTCATATTATCTATTTTATATTTATTTTATGTTTATTTTTTATTTGGCATACTTTAGTTAGTATTCTAATTTTTAAATTAAAGTAGAATTCATTGTTGAATAAGGTTATATACTTAAGTTTTCCTTTTCTTTTGAATCATATTTAGATACGTTATATTGAAACTTGACATAAGAGTATTATGTTAACTTTTTTGTTTTGAATGTTGAACTTATGTTATATTTTCAGTTTCAATTTATTTGTTTTACTAGTATTGGTTTGATATTTTACATTGCAAGTCATTCATTTTTTAGTTAGAATTGATAGATTATCTTTTTGTCAAATGTTTTAATAATTTTATAACATTATATTTATAATATTAATCTTTTTTTGTTAAATATGCATTTCATGATGTTCTTAAAAATCATGTAATTTAAGTTTTTATGATTATTTTAATTTAAATATACTAATTTGAAAAATATAAATCAATTATTTTTTTTAGTTAAGAATATATGTTTATTAATTAATATATTGTAAAAGATAATATATATATATATATATATATATATATATATATATAATTTAATATTATTTATAAAGGCCCTTATTTGTTTAATGTAAATTTTTTATTTTGATAATTAGCGTTTATTTTAAAATTTTAATATGACCATGTGATTACACTTGTGCAACCAAACAGTACACTTGTAATTACACTGTAATTACAGTGTGGCAACCAAACAGGTCGTTGTAATTACTTGGATGCGTAATTACTAGGCTGGTAATTACTACCCTAGTAATTACACCAATTCCAATTACCAGGTGGCTTTCCGAACAGACCCTAAATGTAAGACAATAAATCACCAAACATATATATTTTAAGTGTCTAGGAGAAACTTTAAACTGTAAAGCAGATTTCTTAGAAGGGAGGTCGAACCTTGTTTTCAAAGCAAGCTTCCTCATTCTTATCCGCATCTGAGTCATTTTTGTTAATCGTTGTTTTGCCTTGTGCACAAGAAACTTTGGCCAGTACATCTGTGATAGTTGAGAGAGAGAGAGAGGGAGGACGGAAGTTATTGCTTTGAAGGACAATAAGTATACATTGGTTATTACAAAACAAATTAATTTCATTACCAAATGCTTATCAATGATTTCAAGAGCCTTTTCGTAATTTCTTGGCAGTTTTACTCTTTCCCAAAGTTTGTTTGGCATGTGAGCCCTTTCTATTGTTTTCATGTACAAATAGAATACTCCTGCATAGCGCACACCAACTAGAGTTCATCAGAATCCAAAAGAAAATTTTAGTTCCTCCTATAGAGTCACTTTACCAAAGTACATGATTAGAAATTTTCAATCCTTCATACAATTAACAGAGTACCGGTTTCCACTAGAAATATATAAACTAATTGAAAAAACTACAGAACCAAAAAGAAGCAGTCCTGGAGAACCCTTCGACGAAACCAAACTAGATTCGTTAGACGGCTTCCTATAAATATTAGAGTATTTAAAACGACCACAATGGCTTATCCCATTAACAAAAAAGTTCAAGTTACTTCATGATTTATAACTCAAAACCAAGAAGAAAATGTTAAATCAATAAAATCCAAGTATAAGGTAATTCCTGTTGCAGCCAAGTTGTTCATTAATACAACAACAACATACCCAGTGTAGTCCCCACAAAGTAGAGTCTGGGGAAGGTAGAGTGTACGCAGACCTTACCCCTACCTTGGAGGTATAGAGGTTGTTTCCCATAGACAAAAGCTATTCATTAATGAGATTACATAAAACACTTTTCCTATTACAGCCAGCCGAACCTTTAACTCATACATCCTGTATCTCTATGATTCCAATGAAAACTATTTTCTTATTTTTACTTGCCTTTTCTTACTCCTTTTTTTTCCTGAAACTTGAAAAAACAGTTATCTTCTAGTGGGGTTTTTTTATATAAAAAAAAGCTATAGCATCTTTATATCATTACAAGAAAATAAGCTGCAAATCAAGTACCATCATGATCCCGAATGGTGGCGTACCGGCTATTGGCCAGAGGACATGAGCTACGGTTGCAAATCCCAGTTACATTATATGGGTTTCGACAAAATATCCCGGTCTCAATCCTGTGAATAATGCAACAAAAATAAATCAAATAAAGACCTCATGTCAAAACAGATGGAATATGAAGTGAAACTCAAATAAAAAACAACTCACTTGGCCATGAAGCTGCAATGCTTGTGTCTGATAACTTGCCATATGACCTCATCGTGCTGCATCTTTTCTCAGTTCGAAACCTAGTTAGAGACAATCGGTGCTTAATATTTTAAAAGTAATACTCCCTCTATCAAAAAGAGCAATTTGGTGCACTAAGCTCCCGCTATGCGCGGAGTTCGAGGAAGGGCCGAACCACAAGGGGTCTAGTGTACGCAGTCTTATCCCGCATTTCTGCAAAAGGCTGTTTCCTCGACTCGAACATGTGACCTCCTGATCACATGACAGTAACTGCCTTAAGCTCCCGTTATGCGCGGAGTTCGAGGAAGGGCCGGAACACATATTGTACGCAGCCTTACCTTGTATATCTGCAAGAGGCTGTTTCCACTTTCCACGGCTGGAACATGTGACCTCCTGATCATATGGCAACAAATGCACTAAACTCCCACTATGCACAGGGTCCGAGGAAGGGCCGGACCACAACGGATTTATTGTATACCGTCTTACCCTGCATTTCTGCAAGAGACTGTTTTCACAGCTCGAACATGTAACCTCATGATCACATGGAGACAACTTTACTAATTACACCAAGCTCCACTTCAATACTCTCTCTTATCACAACACTTAATTTTAATTACGAATTCGGGTGTAAATTCTTCAAGAGTCTCAAAATAAAATTCACATATTTGAAAACTACACGAAAAGCACCAGAAGTCAACATAGCTAAAATTCAAAATATTTATCATTTAAAAAAAATCAAAAAAACTATAGTGAAAGAAAAAATTGTTCGACTCTCCGGACAGTAACACCTTCACATAAAACAAAATGGAGGGAGTATACAACACACACTATTTGAACGTACAATTTCAGTGATGCTTTCGTTTCTTCTGAACCGGGAAAAAACGATGAAGACGAACGAGCAGCTTCAGGCCAGGCGGAAACCGGCGGCAGTAGTGACGTGGCGACGCAGAGCAGCAGCCGCCGGCGATTAAGTTTGTTGATTAATTGGTATTTGCTATTTGGAACCCTAGTGTGTAGTGCATACTAATTCAGAATAGTTGTTTTTTTTTTGTCACTTGAACCAAACGTTGTTTCAATTCAACACTTCAATTTTTAATAAAGTTATTTTATTAGACATTTTGATTTAGAGTTTGATTTTTTTCTATGTGTATTTTCATTCGTCTATTGAAGAGTTAAATTAACCACATTATATATGTCAATAA
This sequence comes from Jaltomata sinuosa, assembly GCA_003996215.1. Classification (NCBI taxonomy): domain Eukaryota; kingdom Viridiplantae; phylum Streptophyta; class Magnoliopsida; order Solanales; family Solanaceae; genus Jaltomata; species Jaltomata sinuosa. The sequence continues at coordinate 16,106 of QJPP01002655.1, forward strand.
TATATCAAGTATAATCTGGGAAGGATAGAATGTATGCAAACCTTACACCTATCTCGAAGATAGAGAGAGTGTATTTGATAGCCCATCGGCTCAAGAGAAAAATAGTACAAAGCAATTCAGAAAAGAAAGTAACAGAAGTATTTACAAGAAATAACAGATAATGACAAAAAATAGCAGATTGTAACAGGAAGATAACTACACAAAATAATATGATAGTCTAAGTATAAGACAACAAATAATAACAGAAATCGAAGGACCGAAAACTACAGGAGAAATACTACAACTACTAGTATGGACAGGTACCAAAATAATACATTGCTACCTACTAACCTTCTATCCTAGTCCGTGACAGCCAAAACCTCCTATCTAAGGTCATGTCCTCGGTAAGTTGGAATTATGTCATGTCTTGTCTAATCGTCTCTCCCTAATACTTTTTTCAGTTTACCTCTACCTCTCCTGAAATCACTCATAGCCAGTCTTTTCACACCTCCCTACTAGGGTATTCAGACATCTCCTCTTCATATGTCCGAACCATCTCAATCTTGCTTCCCGCATTTTGTTCTCAATCAAAACCACTCTCACTTTGTCCCGGATATCCTTATTGATAATTCTATCTCTTCAAGTGTGCTCACACATTCATCCCAACATTCTCATTCTTACAACTTTGAACTTTTGAATGCGAGAGTTCTTGATTGACCAATATACCATCTCATATAACATAGTAGGTCTAACTATCACTCTGTAAAACTTGTCTTTAAGTTTTAATGACACATTTTTATCACGCAAGACTCTGGATGCGAGTCTCCATTTCATCCACCCTGCACCAATATGATGAATGACATCCTCGTCAATCTCTCCATTTTCTTAGATAATAGATGCAAGATACTTGTGACTTCATTTCTTTTGAATAACCTGTTCATCAAGTCTTACTTCCATATCCGCCTTCTGCATTACATTACTGAACTTGCACTGCAAATATTCTGTCTTGGGCCTGCTCAACCTGAACCCGTTAGACTCTGTGATGTGTCTCCAAACCTATAGCTTAGCGTTAACTTCGTCGTGAGTTTCATCAGTTAGAATTATGACATCTGCAAACAACATACACCATGGTACCTCACCTTGAATTTGACACATCAATGCATCTATCATCAATGCAAATAAAAATGGGTAAAGGGATGATCCCTGGTGCAATTCCATCAAAACTAGGAAGTGTTTCGAGTCTCCTCCTTTTTGTCCTTATCTAGGTATTGGATCCATCGTACATGTCATGACCTCCTTAATATACTCCACACGTACACTTTGAAGCATCTCCATAAAATCTCCCTTAAAAGTTTTTCGTAAACCTTTTCTAGGTCGATAAACACTATGTGTAAGTTCTTCTTCCTCTTTTTGTACTGCTTCATAAGTATCCTTTCCAGATGAATAACTTATGTAGTTGAACGTCGCGGTATGAATTTGAACTGGTTCGCAAAAAATTTCACGCCCTTTCTCACTCTCAACTCTATCACTCTCTCCCAAACTTTCATAGTGTGACTTAATAACTTGATATCCCTATAATTTTTGCAATTCTGAATATCACCATTGTTCTTATAATGGGATCATTGTACTCCACCTTCATTCTTCAAGCATTTTCATCATTCTAAAACTGACATTAAATAGCCTAGTTAGGCACTCCATAGCTATCATGTGTGCTCTTTTAAAATTTTACTAAGATCTCGTTTGACTCAGTTGCTCGTCCGTTATGCATCCTACAAATAGCATCCTCAACCTCTATACACCTACACCACCCAAAATCGTGGTGCCTCTCTGAATGCTCCAAAGCCCTAAGCACAATGTGTCTCTCTCCTTCTTCATTCAAGAGTTTATAAAAGTAAGATTTTCATCTTTGTCTAATGAGTGCCTCCTCCATCAGAACTTTTCTGCCCTCATCCTTAATGTATTTCACTTAATCTAGGTCATGAGCCCTTCTTTCTCTTGTCTTGGCTAGCCTATACAACTTATTGCTCTTTCCCTTGTCCTCTAATTCAACATACACGCGTTCCAAAGTTGTTGTCTTTAGCGTCGTAACACTAACTCTGCCTCCTTCTTCGCCACCTTTTATCTTTCCCTATTCATCCGTTTTTCCTCCTCTTTCTTACTTTCCATCAACTTTGCATACGCCACCCTTTAAGCCTTTATCTTACCTCGAATTTCTCCATTAATTCTACCACCAGTCCTCTCGATGCCCACATTAGATATGTCATTTTATTTAATTATACACATATCTAATGTGGTTAACTTAATTATGCAATCGACCAACGAAAATATGTGCAAGTATCTAATTGAAACACTTTATTAAGAGTTGATGTATTGAGACAAAGTTAAGTTTTAGTATCTAAATAAAATATTTTAATAAATTTAAGAAGCAAACAACAACAATATACCCAGTACAATCCCACAAAGTGAGATCTGAGGAGGACAAAGTGTACGCAAACCTTACCACTACCTTAGAGGTAGAGAGGCTGTTTTCGATAGACCCTTAACTCAAGAAAAATAGTCCAATATAGTATGGAGAAACAAATAACGAAAATGAAGACAATCATGACAAAATACTATAGACAACCTGATAAGTCATCCTAAACAATAGTCATAACAAAATAAAACGATCGTCGAAGTGTAACAAATCATAGATAATAACCAAACCAAAAGGACAAGAAATTACAAGAGTAATACTACGACTAACTAATAGTATAGAAGAATAAGCGAGACAATGCTCAACTATCTAACCTCCTACGCTAACCCATGTCTTCCATAATCTTCTATTAAAGCTCATGTCATCGGTAAGCTAAGACTGCGAGGATTATCTATTAAGCCTTTATGTAAAGTTAAACACTTTCAAATTTATCAAATATATATTTATAGAACTCTAATATGAGTAAGAATATCATTCTTCTTTTTTTAAAATAACACGTGTGAAATACTATCATACCATTTAAACAAAATCTATACGACCAAAGAGCACCTCATCCTAAACTAACCCACAAAGTAAGTAAAGGCAAAAGCAAAATAACATCACCAAAACCATAATATCTATGTCTATCCAAGAATGTTATCTATATATGAGCCTAGGGCAGTTACTAGCTCTTATTTAATTTGATTAACTATATACTCTTTTTATATAGTATTTTTGAAAATTTCCAGTTTATGGCTATCCAAACGCGGTACACAAATGCTATCTATATAAACAATTACCATCACCTTTTTTTCTGAACTTCATAAGTGAAAATTTCATTAAAATTTTCGGGAACTCAATAGTTTTTGTTTGTATCCTGCATATGTATTAAAATTTCATTAAAAATTTATAAATATTTGATTGTAAACTCAATTATCATTATAAATTAATTTAAAATTATTAAGAACCTATAAACTTCAAATTTTAGGTTTACCTAATACCAAATTATAACTTGTAAGTTTACAATTTTGAGACCTTATCTTTAGAAAATAATAATAATTACCTTAGAATTTTAAATTGCATAAAATCAGTACTCCCTCCGTCTCAATTCATGTGACACCTTTTGAAATTTTGAGATTCAAATAAGTCTTTCTTTGATCATAATTTTGTCATATACTTTTTAAATATCTTGAATTATCAATTATTGTGATAATTGATAATATTAACACTTTTAATCTATTATTAAGGAATTTAGGAGTATCATTTCTAGTCATATTTTTAAAATACATTGATAATAATTAACACTTATTTTTTGTTTTCAATGAATGTTCAATATTCATATTAGGGTCCGACTGAATTTAAATTTATGCTTGTAAGGCCCATTTCTAGGGACAGTATTCCCAACAAAAAAATTTCATTCATAATTCAAACTCGAAACGTCTAATTAAAAGTTAAAACATGACATATTGAAATTTCATTACATTTTCCAAGTCAAACAGATAGAATAATATTCACTTTCCAGCCATACTAAAGCAGTTGGGAATCTGATATTTCACAATCTAAAAGTATATAGGAAATCAAAAGGCTAAAGATAAATCAAAAAGACCAAAAAAAGAGATACTTTCTTTATTTTAATTTATGTGAAAAGTTTGAATCGTAGTTTTAAAGATAAATGAAGATTTTTAATTTTTTTTATTATAAACATATTATAACATTTATGTACATGTTATAAGACTTCTAAAACTTATCTTTATAAACATTTCATAAAATTTATGCAACTATAAAAGCTTCTCATCAAAGATAAAATGAAAAGTTTAAAGTAAATAATTTTTATTTGATTAGAAAATTATATTTCTTTATTCATTTACGTGTGTCTACTAAATAGTCTCACTGATCATTAGAAGTGGAAAAGTTATTTGATGAGACTTTATCAGATAATTGTACAAGAAAAAATTAGATAGATTAGAGAAAAAAAAGAACATGTGATCTTAATAAAAAGGGAATTTTGAATTGGGCCAGGAATTTAAGTTTGGGCGATATGGATAAAAAGTATTTTTATATCTCAAAAATAAATATCATAATACATTTTTTCTCTTTTACTATAGCCATTAATAATCTTTAATCCTTTTATAACAAATCATTATTTGCTCCATTATTACATATGTTATTTGTGGTTTAGCAACATATCCTCTCTTCATTTGTATTTACTCCTTTGTATCGGTATTAAATATTTTTCAAAAAAAAATAAAATTCCTTAATATGTTATACTATTCGATTCTCCATGATGAATTAATTTGAAATTTAGATATCGTAATTTATGATATTAATTGATTCTAGATCATCGAGAAGTAATATCGGGGATAAAGTCAAAGAGTGTGAACTATACAAGTTTCAATAATATCATTTTCTTGATTAAATATTAAATTAAAATATAAAGTAAAAGGTCCATTTGAATCAGTATAGAATCTTTTTTTCAGTATGAATCTATATTATTTCATTGGTCATTTAACACCTCTTATGGATGAATCCAACCCTATATATATATATATATATAATATGCAAAGCATCTCCTTTCAACAACTATCTTTTTCATCTATATATCCATCTTATGACCTACAAATTTGTGGTCACCAATAGAGATGGAATCTTATACTCCAACATTATTGAAAGAAAAGAGCTTTCAAGAAATGGAATTGAAAAGAGATACTTCAAGTAGGTGTTTGGCTATGTTTCATTGTGAAAATAGGAAAAAGTATTTTTTTATTTTTAAAGTGAAAAGTGATATTTGAAAGTTGAAGTTGTGTTTAACATAAAATAAATTAGAGTTGCTTTGAATTTTTGTGAGTAATTTAGAATGAAAACAGTTTTTTGTTATTTTTAAAATTTCTGAAAATTCTTGAAAATGGTGAAAATAATTTTTTTAAAATTTTATGGCCAAACGTATTTTCTGGAGTTCAACTATGAAAAAAGTAAAAAAAAATTCATGGTCAAATGCTCCCTAAGAACTTATCCATCTCTAATTTGGCATAAAAGTGCCAAGAGGATATGCCAATTTTCCATTGGTTTATTCCATAGAAATTGAATCTATATATATAGAACTAAAACTTGCTGAGAAGAACACAAGACGTAAGTGAAATAGTGATAGGGCTACCCTTTATTGGCATGCAATATTGTTAATTTGGTTAATCACAAATATATCAATTGATATGCCAAAGGATAGTTGCCCTATTACTATTTTTGCTTAATATATGTATTGCTCACTCAGAGCAAATGGAGATTCTCGAACGGGCAAAAATGTAGTTATAGGAGTGAACCATACCATCTTAAGTCAAATAGGGATGAGCTTTATCCACTATACTCGGTGGAGGAGAAGAATGCTACTCTATAATCGGTACAATCCTTTTATTAAAAACGCTCTATAAAGTTATTTTTTCTTAGCGTTATAGTATGGCATATGAGAAATCACAATCAAAGAAAAGTAACGATACAATAGATCCGCAGAAAATAGTGAAGTACATGAATTCTCTTCTCTTTCTTTTGCTGAGAGAGAGAGAGTGAACTCTCGACATTATATATATAAACACTATTACTACACCCTACTCTAAACCATATATATTGCATTTTGTAAGTACAACACTCTTAAAGTTATAATTTATGTTACACTTTCTTTTTTAGTCTGTTTAAAAATAAAAAAATTACATTTAATGTGAATTCAAAGACTCCTTATGTATAAACCCCAGCATATTATGTCGGAGTTCGAATTTTTAGTAGTTAATTCCGCTAAAATTTTAAGAAATAATATCGGAACTAATAAAACACGAAACCATCCCATATTTTTGATTTCATCTTTCGATGGAGTTCGAAAAAAGCAAAAAAGATAAAGAAGTGGATCTTTGCACTCTTTTAAGTTGAGGGCATTCTTGTCCAAATATTACTTTCGCGAAAAAGTATGGCTAAATTTAAATTAATTTTGAGATTATAGCTCGGTTTCAAATAATAGCCTTAAGTCTGACTAATTGTGAATTGAGGATAAACTACATAAAGTGCACTACTATAGGAGCTAATTACTCTCTCTCCCATAAGTTTTCAATATTACATAATATCCCATTAAAAAGTGAGGCGGATACATTGTGTAGTCGCGATACATGGTTAGTTACGGATACATTGCAGACAAGTAACCTTTCAAATACATGCGGATATATGTTAAGGCGTCCAGATACATGGTTAAGGTGTTCGGATACATAGTTTAGTCTCAGATACATCGCAAGTATCCGAAGGGTTATAACATGTATCCGCAAGTATCTGAGGGTTACAACATGTATCCACATAGCTAATGTGATTGTGGGATATTATGTAATTAATTTAAAGTAATGATAGAATAAGTAGATATGGTAAGAATGTTTGAGAATTATTGTAGTTTACCCTTGTGAATTTCTTCCAAACTAAGTTTAATTTGGGCCAGAATCCTAACCTTTAGTAGCTCAGCTACAGCAATTCTTTGGGCGAAAATATTAGTCTGTTTAAAGTAGCCCATGACATTCTCCAAGCTCAACCAGTTTGATCAAATACAGAAATGTTGGAGGAAATTACACCTAGTGTCCCTCAAATGTCTTGAATGTCTACTTTATTGGAAAAATCAGAACGTCTGTTTTATGGATAAAATTTGTTAAGCGGGGCCAAGAAATTAAAATCACCCCTTATGGAGGCTACTTTTGTAAGCCTTTTTTTATGAAAGATAAAATATCAACGCCGATCCATCTTTAGGGTCATTTTGACCCGAAATGTTGGGCTACATATGAGTGGGCCTCTTGGACTTTACTTTTGGGCCTTTTGGACTGTTTATTTTTCTATTGGAAAAATGACATCATATATCGTTTTAAGAATTTAAATTACAAGTTATACATGTACTTTTTTCTATTTATAAAATCAAACTTTTAATTATAAGTCATACCAGTTTAGATAAAAAGTTGTATTTTTTTTTAATTTTTAATGAGAGAAAAAATTGATTTTACTTAATTAATGGTTAGGATATTTATTAGAAGAGAGACAAGTGAGCAAAAATATCTCACCAATTATTTTAAATAGAGAAAAAATCTCTTATTTCTCTCTCTTTTAGTTGTCTTACCTTAATTATATGGTTTCAAATTTGGTATCAACATAATATTAACTTATATTATATTTATATTGTTTTTGATACATTTTTCATATAATTAATGATAGCTCAAGTACATTTCTTTTTAATAATTTTTTTTGTGTGAATGTGGTATTAAATCTGGTATGAATGGATATTAATATATATTCTGTTGAAATCAGTTTTTATATTCTTTCCATACACTAAATTATAATCTATATATATTTTCTATTAAAATATTTTGTGTTTGATTATGGTATTAAATTTGGTATCAGCTGAATAACCAAGAAAAATCTGCTAGTTGACGATGAATTTCATTTATCTGAGTAACTTTGGGAGAGAATCTGTTTGAATTTTGAAAGAATAAAAAATGGAATAAATTGTTGGAGAGATATGGGATGATTGATATCCTTATTTAACCACCAACTATTTTTTAGGGATAGTTTTTAAAATTAGTTCTAATTTATTAAAATATGAATATGTGTATTAAATTCATTGTAGTTTCCAATTTTATTAAGATACTTTAATTCTTTTTAATATTTTGGTATAATTTATTAAAAAACTATTAGTATGAATTGAAAACTAACAAATTATGGTATGACTTGTGATAAAGAATTTTATATTGTGTATATATGTTTTTTCCCTTTGCTATTTGCTTTGATGAGTTAAATTAGTTTGTCTTTCAAAATGGCGAAATCAACTTATTTTGAAAAATATTTAAAAAAAAATAGCAGTTCCTTATTAATTTATTAAATAAAGAATAGTATATATATATATATATATATATATAATAATTTATCGTTAATGATGGGTTTTTATTGAAATTCCATAACATGTTTATGACCATAAATACCAAAAAAGATCTTTCTTTTCTTTTTAAAATTTTGTATCATGTCAAATATTGGAACATAAACTAAAACGGATGGAATAGTATAGCTTACCTTTAAGGACACGTTTGGTATGATAGATAACGAGAGATAATTCTGAGATAGATTTTTAGCACCCCTTAATCTTTTATTTAGTTATAAAGTTTGAGATAACTTATCTCTAAGTTTAATAATTAGTACTGAGATAAGTTATTCCTGCCTCTCGGTGGAATAGTAATCCTGAGATAAAACAATTAAATGACAAAAATACCCCTCAAACCTTTTTATACATCACTAAAAAGCTAAATAAAGTGGAGGGTATTTTTATAAACAAATAATTTATTTTTAGAAATTATGCAATGCATATTATTTTTAATACAATAAATCAAACAGTCAATAAAAAATAATACTAAAATAACTAATTCCAACATAACTAATCTCATCATAACTTGTCTTCAAACCAAATGACCCCTAAAAGTGATATGTCTAATTCATAAGTTAACAAAACCATGATAGGGTAATGGAAATTGAAAAGAAAAAGAAAAGGATCTTAACATTTTTAGTTAAGCCACTAAATTTGTATATAATCCGTGTATAACAAGTATATAGCCAGTTTACACATAATTAAAATTGATAAAAAGACAAAAATTATTTCTCTGTTGTAAAACTAAACTAAAAGAGTAATAATATGAACAAGAAATAGACAAGAAATTAGAGAGACAAAAGATGAGAACTTTCTTATTCTTCCAAGTATGTTCAAGTGTTTTAAGTGTTTACAATATGAACCATTATGCCTCTATTTATAGTGTTCATAAAATAGAGGCATACAAAGTTATCTTCATAATGGAGGGAAGTAATGGGTGTGGAGGTTACTACACATTATGGAGAATATTGGTGGGACTAATTTCTTAGGAGTTATGGACATCCACATAATATTTCATAACACTCCCCCTTGGATGTCCATAGATGATGTGCCTCGTTAAAACCTTACTAGGAAAAACCCTGTGGGGAAAAATTTCAGTGAAGGAAAAAGAGTACACATATCTTGTAATACGCATTGTTTGCTGTCTCGTTAAAAACCTTGCCAGGAAAACCCATTGGGACAAAACCTAGGCCAAGGAAAAAAGAGTGCAGTGCGTATTTACTCCCCCTGACAAAGACATCACTTAATCATGTAGATAATACATTTCAATCCAGCTTCTCGAAGTGTTGAGATCGACAATGCCTCCGTTAAATATTCCACCAAATTGAGCAAAATAGTCCTTTGCTGAAATATACTTTGTTTTGTCCTCTTCTCTATATTCTTCTTTCAATTAAGCTATGCAAGAAGCATCATTTCATATAGTATTGCAACCTCAATCTCAAAGAAAATCACACATCTTCTCATGTGTAGAGTCACTTGCTTTATAAGTTGCTAGTAGCTTTACTTGACTTGAATAAATATCAATCATTGACTGTCTTATTGAATATAATAATATGGCAATGACCTCACATGCAAATAGAGAACTTCCGTATGATCAAACGTTTTGTAGATCAAATAATCTCCCGCATTTTCATATCCAACAAATTTTTTGACAATATTGGTTAGAAATAATCATCTATACCAATTTCTAATTTCGCTCAAATATTTTCACATAAAAGTGAAATTATGATTTTTCTGCATATCAAAAATATTATTTCATGTAGAGATAGCAGGATATATAAGCGCACCAATTGCACTAACACATGGTACTTTCTAACCATTTTCATGAGATCAAAATTGATCTTGCTTTATTTCTAGTGATATCACAATCATTGGGGTACTCAATGAAATCACTTTAAAACCTTTTGAATCCTTCAAGGATTTCCATACAATCTTTACCGTCTAGCTAGACATAACAACCATTCATTATACGCATTCAAGTTTTTCATCTATTGCTAGATGAAAGAAACCTCATTGCATCCACCAACAGGAGAATACATCTCCAAACAATAATGTCAGTACTTTTGCGAAAAATCATTATGCCTCAAGGCATAAGACATACTTTATATCTTATGATTTTACATTTCGCATAATAATTCATTTGTACCCCACTGGCATTATACTTTAGTCTATGGACTAAGTCCAGACCATCACTTATCAAGTGAAATAAAATATACTTAAATTACGTATTTTATCTGGCCAATAATTTATCTGTCCATACTGTTTGACAGATTTAAATTCAAGATCCTCATTACCATTTATAATAGTGAGCGCTACATTATATCAAAGATACCGTCGACGGTCATTTGATATCGATTCCATTATGACATAACATATCGAGATCGATCTCTTCTTTTTAATCATTTTCAAGTACCTGAACCTTTGCCAAGGTTTTATGAAGTGTTATGTGATAGTGCTCTTTTAAAGCACTTGCCTCATTATCATGATCATCTTGATCATTTGCTCCTCTCCTTCTTCAAGGAGTTTTACGTTTGGAATCGATTGGTCTATAACGCTTCAAGTGTGCCATAGACTCTGTCTTTCAAGAACTTCTCATTGGAGCATTTACAGCTGAATTATATCATTGGGTCAGCTAATACATCTGCCAATGAATTTGCAATACTTTTGCAACTGAATTATCTCTTGAACTTCAAGTTCACTTTTTTTTTTACGAGAATCTAGATAATTCATTCCATATAATTCATTCCATCCATTTCAGCTATTAATCATATCTCCCCCTAATGTTAGGAAAACTAACATTCACCCTAACCTTATTTGGGAATCCATCTTTGTGCGTGGTGGAGCAATTAAATCAAATACCGCACATTTAAATTTTAGATGGATAATTTAGCTTCTGACCCTGAACCAACAATATAGGGGAACCTTATTGGCTTGATGCATACAAGTGTTGCTGCATTAAAATAACATCTCATACCAAATTTCTTTTGGGAGATTTGTTCTCATAACCAACGGGTTTAGCTATAATTGGAGGCATACAATTTCTGCTAAACTATCCAGCATTATCAACTTTTATAGTTTGGAACCATGCTCTTAATTTAACAATTTGAGCAAATAACCTTGCAAAAATTAAATTGCAAGTTGATAGAAAAATGCATGTGACCAACCATAGATGCATCTCATTTCATAGTAAACAGTCCACATGGCAGGTGAACGGGCCCATATTCACCTTTTTATACGTTCTAAAATTCAGGGGATACAATCCCAATCTTAGCTGGTATGATAAATAATTTATCATGAGAACAAGCAGCACATGAGAATTCTTGAAGAATCTTTTATTTCTTCAATATATAACCACATGAATTCTCACTTATTTTTGCATCACATTTGAACCGGGATGGTCAACCAATCATGCCAACTTATATATTTCTTGTAAACTTTTAGTTTACTATCGCATGTGATTTCATCACCATGCTTGTATTTGTATCAACAAATAGGAGAAAAATGGTAGTCTTTCACATGAATATTTATAACCATTTCGATTGTAGTAATATGCAGATATAAAATCTTTCCACAATTTATAGTCTCAAAATAATAATAATTATTTTTCTAGAAACTTAAAAAGTTTCTTTTGGAGACTTACTACAATCTCAATATCATGAACAATTTTATTTCATCGTGTAGTGACACATTAGCTTTTTTGAAGCTTTCAAATACTTGTGTACTACCTCATATTTTAAAACACCACACCTATGGTGAACATCTTCTTTAAGGAGAAAATTATATGTACCCAATCAATAACAAATTTGTGTAGCCACACAATAACATTCATTTTTGGTACTTTTACTCTTTGGTAATTCATGTTGAGACATGCCACAATATTTGTGATGTACTAAAAGTACTTGACCAATGGCCGTTAATACCAATATATTTTTCTCTCAAACCTCCTGTTGAGGTGAGTTTTAATATTTGCCCAACCATATATAAGCAAATTTTTAACACAATAGTTTTTACCACATTCAAAAAATTCACTTTCAAGAATGGGTTGGCATTTTCAATGCTTATCACAAGTCACATTCTTTTCAAGAATTGGACTATAATCATATATATGTGCTTCATAAATTTGCATTATAAGATCATTGTCATGCCTTGACATTTATCATATTTATATGATCCACCTCAACATCACTTTAAAAAGTAAAGTGCACAACCACTTTATATTCTCTTATTTTGATGGAGGATTTATAAAATTTATTAAATTATGTCCATAAAAATTGTGTGCCCAATATATACCTTTTCATACTAAATTGATGGTAAAAATTACCTTCACTTCTGAAGGACCATTTGGAGAACCCATAGCGTTCTTCCTTTTATTATTATCAAATGATGATATTTTATCTTTTTTTTTCACGTACACAGTCATTTGTACAACCATGATAGTGATTTGGTCATCTTTCAGACTTGTCATATATTGCTACCACATTCACTTCATGGAATGGAGCATATTCAATGCGACGGGCTTCACAATTTTATCAAGATTGCGTTGGTACTTTACCCGAACGTCTTTCTCATATGTTTTGCCATATTTGGTGGGATTTGAACCCAACTACCACAATGATGAATATTTTTAATTTGTCCCTTCACGCCCATGTTCATACATTCAACCACTTGTCTTCTTTCAGACATATTATGCGTTGCTACCACATTCACATAAGAGAATGGAGCAAATTAATTGAGCAGATTTCATGACTTTTCGTCAAAAATTTATTATTGTGTCTCGGTCATCAATATATCGCGTTGGGACTTAAATCCAACGTCTTACCCATATGAAGGCGTATTAAGCCATAATTCTGTGGGACTTAAACCCAGAATCTTATCATCATTGTGCACCAGATTCAAATTCGATGTCTTACCCTTTTGGTGCAATGAAACTTGAATCCACCGTCTTACCCTTAACCAATGACATAATAGGCCAAATATACATTAAGATTCACCCTCGAATCTTTAAAATATACTCACGTTATAATATATGCATAAGTGAACTAAATTTCAACAAGACATAAAATATAATCACTTTCCATAAAGTAACAACATGAATTAGTGAACCACACAAACACTAATAGATAATGTAATATGAAAACTGATACAAATAGTAAAGTTCACCGTTTAGGAATTTTTATTATTTTATTTATAAACATGACCTAAAAAAAACTTATCCTTTCCGATATACTTTCACATACACATAAATAATATTTTCTCCACAAAACATAATAGCATATCAACAATCAGAAGTTTGAATACATATCACAATAAATGAAGGTTTTCCCTTCTGGCAAAAGAAAATAAACGGAGGAAATCCAACTCCACTGGTCAGACACAAAATTGAAAAATTATTAATTTTCAGGGCAATGAAAGATAACTTTTGCACTAAAAGTTTTTTCACATATCGCATATTATTTTTTATGTCATGCCTATAGCTAGGCTAGGAGATAACATAAACAGAGAAAAGAAATATCTTAAAACATTACCAACAAGATAATTGCAAATTCATACCTCTTACGAGTAGGCATAGTATAATTTATCCTTACCTAAATCTTTGAGACTCGTGCTGATAACGTGTTGTAAAACTAAACTAAAAGAGTAATAATATGAACAAGAAATAGACAAGAAATTAGAGAGACAAAAGATGAGAACTTTCTTATTCTTCCAAGTATGTTCAAGTGTTTCAAGTGTTTACAATATGAACCATTATGCCTCTATTTATAGTGTTCATAGAGGCCTACAAAGTTATCTTCATAATGGAGGGAAGTAATGGGTGTGGAGGTTACTACACATTATGGAGAATATTGGTGGGACTAATTTCTTAGGAGTTATGGACATCCACATAATATTTCATAAGAGAAGTTTGTTGAACTTTAAACATTACTATATGCTATTTCTCGTACTTCTATTACTTTCTTTTCTGATTATTTTGGACTATTTTTTCCTTGAATCGAAGGTCTATCGGAGACAACCTCTCCACCTCTAAAAATAGTGGTAAGATTTGCGTATTCTTACTCTCTTCATACCCCACTCCGTGAAATTATACTGATTATGTTATTGTTATCGTTTTTGTTATTACGTTAAAATAGAAGGTTCTACGTAAACTTCCGTTTTGCCATAGCAAGATTATTAGGGAAATGACTCCGAATATAGATAAGGTTAAATCTGCAGGGATCATCACAAAAAAGAAGTTCATAGAAAGCAACATTTTTGTTTTATTTCTTGTCCAAAAACAATCAATGACAACATTACATGAAGAGACTTGAGTCATATTCATGCACTTAATTTGATATACTAACAATTAATAATAAAACAAAAACATAAAAGGTTGACACTAGAAACTACAATTTAGTTGCTTTCATGAACAAAATTAAAGTTCATAGGAAAATTAATACTAGTATTATTATTTTTTAAAGAAAAATATTGTATAAAAAACAACGTGTCAATCCCAATTATAGCCAAGACAAATTAAGAGATATAGCCATATAGGAGTTAGTGTTCTTGTTTTAAATTATTACAAGCAATTTTGTCCTTTTCCTTGATTATATATGAAGAGTCTCATTTCATTATTATCAAAATAAAATGTTGGAAGAAATGACAAAATAATACGTTAGAAGATAATTACAAAGATTATCCACGTCATGTGTGATAACTAAAAAATTTAGACTTGTCCAAAACCACCACTTTAATAATAAGGAACTTAGTTCTCATTTATTTTTATTAAGATTAAAATATTTTAATTTAAATACACATTTAAATAATTAAGATATATTTTTAAATTTAAATAATAATGATTAAATTTATTTATTTACAAACATAATATATATACAATTCAAATAGAAAATAATTAAATATTAAAAAAATATAACTTTAATCAAATGAACATAGTGATAGTGGTAATAGTTGTGATTGTGAAGGTGATCGATATTATAATGACTGACGGTGATGATAGTCATCGATAGTGATGGAGATGATTGTGATGGTAAAGTTAATTGATATGGTATAAGTAATTGTCGGTATTGATTATAAAGGGTGAGAAATCTGTGATGATTGACAATATATGTTTGTGGTAATTGACGAGTTGCAATGGTGGAGATGGTTGGTATACTAGTGACTGACCGCGCTAGTGGTAGAAATTGATAGTGATGGTGGAGGTGGCGACTGGCGACGACGGTGGAGATGGAGATGACAGTAGATGTAATTATAATGATGAAAATGGTATGAGTTGTAGCAACTGACAATATAGTGTTTTGAGAGCGATGATGGTTGCTAGTGGTCATTGTGATGAGACCGGTAGTTGGTGGTGATGGATGATGGTTGAAAACGGTAATGGTGATGACATAAATGGTTTGTGATGGTGATCCATAATTATGAATAGAGTGATGATGAAAATTATTTACACAAAAATATCTTTTAATGATTTAAGACTTTATTCACTATCTTAATGATTAAGACTTATTTAAATGAAATAAGTACTTAAATTTTAGCTTAAACAAATACTTTTAATGATCAAAAGTTTAAACCATTCATATTTAGATCTTTATTAAATACATGCAAATAAGTAATCAATAATGTTCAAAATATAAATATATATAATTTTTTATTTATAAAGATATTCAACTGATCATCTATCGAATTTCATATAGTTCCGCCATTTTTCCCATCCCCTATTTGTGCTGTGACATCCATGCACAACATGTTTTGTAGTTGTGAGTGTAGTTAAAAGCTACGCGTTCATTCGAACTAAATATTTTTGACATAGAACATAAACATATGTATATATATATATAAACTAATTAACTTTTAATAAAAAATAGATTTGAACCTTTTAATTTACATCGTAAAATTTATTGTGTTTTACTCCGTTGCTTCATTTATTTGATATTTTACTCTAATATTTTTCTTACAATTTTATTTTAAATAATTTTTTTATCTCATAAAGATAAAAATAAAATTTACATATATTTTATTTTCTTCAAACTCCACTTATAAAATTATAGCAATGAGTATATTATCGTTGTTGTCGTATCGTCATCACAGAATTATTGTCTTTGTTTTGTTTCATCTGATTATTACTAATATAATAATAGATTCATAAAACAACAAAATAACTCCAAGACAGATTTCCAAAATTTTAAAAACTATTTTTAGCTAATGGCTGATTTGTTTTTTTTTGTCCATTTAAGTCTGTATTTAAAGGGATTAATTAAATAATTTAGCAATGGTGAAGAAAGGCTGTTTGAAACTGTAAGTTATTTTGTTGACTCATCCTTTGTATATTGAATTATTATAGATTAAGTTACCTACATTGATAATATCTACTATTTTTTTAAAGAATTACTGATTAAGTAATTTGATTGTGTAAAATATATTTTCATCTCGTCAATAACTACAACTTAAACTTGATGGTTAATAGTACTTTTGGTTTCTCAATTATTGATAAATCATAATTTTAATCTGTATGATATTTGAGTTATGACTAAGTATACTTAATTTTCAATTACTTGAAATATGCATTTTTGATCTTTTTGCGTATGAATATTTACAATTTTTTCCAGAATTATTAGTCATTTTATTATTTAATTATTCATGTATTATGTTAAAATTATATTATTGATATACTTCTAAATATTATTCAAATATAATAGATTATATATGTAAAAGAATCAAAGCCGCATATCTTAATTAATCAAAAGTTAAATGTATTGATGAGTCTTATATCACAAAGATTAAAAGAAAAATTTATCAATAACGAAAAGATCAAAAATAATATTCTCTCTAGACTTGATTATCATAACCATAAAAATCTTACTTCTATCGTTCAATTAGTTACGAAATTTAATTTATTTTTAAGATTCAAACTCGATATTTCTGTGATTCGACAAACATGCAACAGTGGCAGTTTGGCACAAATAACATGCAATACAAACAAAGAGGAATTTGTCGTTTTTTATTTCTGTCAAAAATGGATACAATCTAGGCCCTATTATTGTTATGCTTCAAAGAGGGAAAAAAGGTATTTATGTTTTTTTTTTCTTATTGCTGTAAATATGCTCTATTTATTTACGTAAATTAGAAATTGAAACTTGAAAGTACAATTATAAAGAGAGATAACTGTTTTTGTCAAAGTTGTTCCGAAATAGTTTTTATTGAAAGCGTTATCATATACATATTTCGTAGGAATGAGATATTATAGATGGTACTCAGAATTGACGTTCTTCAGAAAGACCTGATTCTTTGTCAAATTTTGCCAACACATTAGTTACTTGATTGGCATCTCGATTAATATGAGTAATTTCTGAGTTGTGCTGAATCAGAGTCAGAGTCAAAACACGAAGTTTACGAATTTGAAATTCTATTACATTTAAATTACTGGATTTCAATTTTCACTTTGAGACTCAGACTAATTAATACAAATCTGCATCGTATAAAATTCATTAAAGAAAAAAAACGCTCCTATCAAGATTCTTATACTATACTTAATTGTATAAAAGAAATTTGTGTCCATGTATAAAATCTTAAAGAAATTTATATTGGTGGATTTTTTGTCTCATGTTAATTCTTTTGAATTTCTCACTTATTGTCTGAGACTCACTTAAAAATATCGATTAATGTAAAGAAGAACTTACATAAAACACATATTTTTATAAGTTAATTACTATTTTTTTCACCACTTTCTCTTTGGATACATCTCAATCTATCAGATACATCCCAAACCACTCGGATATATTGCATAAGGCATCTAGATACATGGTTTTATCTCGGATACATCGGCATTTTTGATTTTATCTCGGATACATCGACATCTCGCATGTATCTGAGGAATTACAATATGTATCCGCATATATCTGGAGAGTTACAACATGTATCCAAGAGGTGGGATGTATCCGACGGGTGGGATGTATCCGATGAGGTTGGGATGTATTCTAAGGGTTTTGTGTTAACATGTGATATATTAAGTAATTAAAATAAAATAGTGGGAGAGTTAATAAATATAATAGAGATGTTTGACTCTTTATGTAATTTACCTTAATATAAATGTGCAATATTAAATGTATTAAAAGGAAAAACACTCCCAATCAAGATAGAGAGCAAAGAATTAGTAGGCGTTTGGTCATATTTTATTGTAAAAATAGAAAAAAGTAATTTTTGTTTTCAAAAGTAAAAAATAATATTTATAAATTGAAATAAGTAAAAACAAACTTAACGTAATTTTATGGCCAAACTTCGAAAAAAAGTGAAAAAATTTCATGGTCAAATGCCCCCGTTAAATGTTGCTCCATACAAAGGCAAAGAGCAAGACAATGTCGTATAAGTGCTCTTTTGGCATTTTTTCATGAAGTAACAAAATTCCAAATTTGCAGATGTAAGATAACTCCCAATTATAAATAAAATAAAATAAAATAAAACCAGATAAATCATACACTTGCACAAGAATCCACATTTGGAATATTGAAAGAATTGCCCATTTCTTGTACCACTGTACTAGTAATGGATCTTCCTCATGGAGAGTACTATTTCTAGTAGTACTATATATTATTTCCTAAATGATTCATTTTGGTGGACCCCTTCATTCCTCTTTGGATCCGTTTAGGGGTGGTAATTGAACGAATTAGGTTAAATTTGAGCAGGTTAAAATGGGTCAAGATAATAACGAGTCAAGACCCGATCTAATCAAAATTTACTTGGGTCAAAACGGATCAGGTAATGAATCAAGTGTAATTAAGTGAAGTCTCAAGAAGGTAGAATGTATGCAAAGTCGCAAACTTTATCCCTACCTCTATGAGATAGAGAGGTTATTTTCGATATACTCCCGACTCAATATATAATTTTTTTTTGCTCATGATAGATTTAGGTAATGTTGCTCATGAAGATAGGTAAAGCTAATCATAGTCTTTATTCTTTATTCATTCGTGAGGCAAATAAATTACAAAATTGATCCATACAACTCCTTATTTTATTTTATCCCCCACCCCCACCCACCCTAATGTTCTATTTCTATGTCCACCCTCCCCCCTCCCCCCCCACCCTAATGTTCTATTTCTATGTCCTCAAAACATGTACAAGAAGGTTCCAAAGTTTTTATTTTTTGAGCTAGTCAAGCAGGCGTTGAACACGGATCGAATTAAACTTGTTTTTCTTGAAGCCAAATTGAGAAAGTTTGTAGAGTGTTCATATCAGCTCTATATTGCTTTTGTGTGAATTCTAATAAGGCTTGCCATGTGAAATCTGGATAAATTCTTGGATTGTTGGAGTCCACTAATTCAATTGGTGGGGTCACCACCTTATCCTTCTTGGGACAAAGAAAAAAAGCAAGTGATTTCCTAGGTATTTTGTTGTTTACCACTGCTCTATGCAAGCAACTTTTGTATCTTCCATTTGATAAGGCCTACAAAACAATAATAAGGGAAATCCAATTAGTATATGAGGTATGTATGAACATTTTGACAAGAGTTCAACTAGCTAGCTAGGTGTGCATGTGTCACTACTAGAAATTCGTGAATTTTGCACAGACGTTTTAGTCAGAATTCCATCGGTAATATGAGATTTTCGATGAATTTTATCGGAAATATCACGAGAGTTACATGTATTTCTAGTAACTTTGTAATAACAATAATAAAAGTCATCATGTTGTACTATGAAGCGCGCTCTCTCTCTCACGCACACTTATGCATCATTACTTATTATTGTTGAAAGTATCGTGCATCATCATCACTACTTGAAAAACATGAATTTTTGATAGTTTTCTTTTGAAAGTCGGCTCGTCTCTGAAACATTTAGACAGACTTCTCATCGAAAGCCTCATATTTGTGATGGCATTTCGATGGGAACGTTATCGGAAATTCACTTTTCTAGTAGTGCATCTCATCTAAAAGTCAAAGAATAGATTTTTAGATAAGATGTCCATACACTTTAATCTGGTACCAGTATGCGTACCAACAATAATCATGAGTTCTAATTTCAATATTAATTAGTACTCATGAAAAAGAGTTAGATCGATACGTGAAGGGACGTGTTGAAGATACATTACCATAAATGTGTCACCAATGTTAACAACAAAGGCATTGAAATTTGGAGTGATGGAGTGCCACTCATTGTCCACAAAAACTTGAAGCCCACCAACACTATCTTGATGGAGAATGGTTAATGATGTGGGATCACAATGAGGCCCTGTCCCTAAAGTGAGTTCTGGTTTTTGACATGTTGGATAGTAATTTAGTCTCATTATGGATTCATTTTCTTGGAAGAATTCTTTGAAGTGGTTCTTGTTCACACCAAGGCTCAATCCCAAAAGTTCCATGATCCCTAGAGAAAGGGTGCTCATGGCATTGCAATAATCTTGATAAACCTTCCTATAAAACAAAAATCAAAACAAAAAAAAAAACAATCAATTACAATATAATCATTTTATCTGATGAAGTTTAACTTGACAAAAAATTTAAGAAAAAGCGATATACTTTTTAGCGTACGCTATCAAAAATTAATATCCTTAGATGAATTTGATGTTTTAAACATGACATGATATTTTTATTATTATAAAAGTATGTCATTATGGGTAAAATAAGAAGTTTAAAGTTAATGAGTTTTTCAGACAAAGAAAAGGTGTCCGCCATTTTTTTTAAGCATACCAAAAAGTAAAGAGTGTGATATGTTTGACCAGAAATTTAGGAAAGAACGACAGACTTTTGCATATAGAACAAAAGAATAAAGTCACCTTTAGAACTTATCACTTTAGACATGATGAGACCTTTCTATGACTATAAAAGTATGCCATTAAAGGTAAAATAAGAAATTTAAAACTAAAAAGTTTTCAAATATAAAAGGATTCTTTTTAAATTAAACTAAAGAGTAAAGGTTGTCATATGTTTGACTTGATGCAAAATTTAAGAAAAAAAATGACACACTCTTTGACACATACATAATACCCTTAGAATTTATTGTTTTAAACATAACATGACATTTCTACGACAGTAAATGTATGTCATTAAGGGCAAAAATATGTGAAGTTGTCGATCTTTTTGAATCAGACTAAAAAGTAAAGAGTGTCAGTATATATAGAGAGAGTTTGCATTAATATTCTTACCCAAGCTGACTAAAATTTTCACCCATTGTCCTTTGAAAATAATCTTCAACTATGTGTGATGAGCCTTCCTCAGCAGAGTATTGAAAAGAGAGTGTTTCTTTCCAAGGCAACTTAGATGAAAACCTTCCAATAAAGCTACTAGCATAGCCACAATGTTCACCAATCTTCCTTTGTGCTTTTTGCTTCTCACAAAGTGGCAATTCAAAGAACTTGTCCATGTAAACATGGGCATTTTTTATGAGATTTGTGTCAACCCCATGGTTAACTACTAAGAAAAAACCATGTTTTGAACATGCTTCATTAACAAGGCTAGTTGCTTTCTTGATTTCAATAGGGTCATTTGAAAGTACCCCACTTAAGTCAATAAGTGGAACTTGTAGTTCTCTAGTAGCACTAGCACAATTTGGTTTCTCATGATCTGGCCATATGAATTGGCTTGGTATGTTTGACTCATTTTTCATCAAAGATGCATCAAACATCAATGGTTTATCCTTTTTGATGATATCATATTCTTGATCTTCTTTGGATGTCATGTTGTAATTTCTTGTGATCATACAATCAATTGCCATTATGTTGCATGTAGCTTATAAAATTTTCTTGATCTTTGATAGTAGTGAGGGGAAAAAAAGATGTAGAAAATAGTAAAGGGAATGATAAGATTATAACAAAATTTGGAATCTTATATAGGCCTTTTTTGTCATGGTGTCATTAGCACAAAACATTAAACAAGAATTCCAAAATTGACCATTTTGCTTAAAAGGGCTTATAAATGCTTAAAATTAGATATTGGTCCATTACTTATTTTGTCTTTTGTATATGTTTGATAGGAAAGCGATTCCCCATAGTGTACTTTGTCGTTTCCCTTGTAGGTTATTTGAGATTTGAACATTACGGGTTAGAGTTTCAAATTCTAATATAATAATAATAATAACAATAATAACATACTCAGTATAGTATTATAAATAGAGTTCGGAGAAGATAAGGTGTACACAGACTTTATCCCTACTTTTATAGGATAACAAGACTATTTTTAATAGATCCTCTACTTAAGAATGATACTCTAACGTAACTAATTTTATTTAATTTACTCGTTTGAATTCTATTACTTTTTCCATCTAATTTTATACGATTCAGTGTATGCGAGGGTTAATAATCTAATTTTGGATATGAATTCGGACATAAGATCTTCAAATTTATTGAATTTTTTAAATATGTTTAGTAGCACTACTTTTTTTTTCCATTAAGAAACTTAATTACATTTCTATTTTGTATGTATTTGAGTGATTACCGTAATTAAATGACTGGAATTAAAAGTAGCTAAAGTCAAAGAGTTTTAAAATTATATCTTATTGAGTATTGATTTGTTTAAGAAAAGAGACACAAGAATCCAACTAATGCAAACGTGTTAATCAATATATAGAC
This sequence comes from Jaltomata sinuosa, assembly GCA_003996215.1. Classification (NCBI taxonomy): domain Eukaryota; kingdom Viridiplantae; phylum Streptophyta; class Magnoliopsida; order Solanales; family Solanaceae; genus Jaltomata; species Jaltomata sinuosa. The sequence continues at coordinate 39,002 of QJPP01002655.1, forward strand.
ATTTTGTAGTTTTTGTTGTTTTTGTTTATTTAAATTTTTAAAGGAGATACCCATAATTGTGTCACAATCATTATAATTAGCATAAAAAACGTGTAAGAAGAGACGTAATATTTGATCATTCAAATTCAAAGAATATCTACAAATATTTATTCTTTTAAATATTAAATTTATAACTTTGAAATTAAGAGAAATATACCCGATATATACCTGGGTAAATTATATAAAACACACATCTTTGGAAGCTAATTACTCTTTTTCCCACCTCAATCCCGCTCGGATACATCCCTCACCTCGAAATACATCCCCAAACTACTCAGATATATCAGAATCTCATTGGATACATCTCAAACCTACTCGGATACATCGACATTCTTTGGTTTTACCTTTGATACATCGGGTGGGATGTATCCGAGGTAAGACGACGTATCACGAGGTGATGCGATGTATCACAACCTGAGGCGAGTATTCAAGTAGTTTATGTGGTATATTAAGGTGCCGTTTGGCCATGAGAACCAAAAATTATTTCTCTTTTTTGGAATTTTCAAAGTTGGAGTTGGAGTTGGAGTTATGTTTGGCCATAACTTTTGTAATAATTATCTAGATCTTAAATATATATTTTAAAAAAATAAATAAAATATAATTTAAATGGAGCTATTTTATGAAAATTAAAAAATTAGGATTTTTTCAAAAAAATAATAATTAAAAAGTGAAAAAAGTGAGTTGGAAAAAAGTGAAAACACCGTAACTCCGGAGTTGTATTTGGAATTTTTATGGCCAAACACTATTTCTGGAAAAAAGTGAAATAATTTTTCGTAAAAAAAGTGAAAAATTTTCATGGCCAAACGCCTACTAAGTAATTAAAATAAAGTAGTGGGAGAGTTAATAAATATGATAAGGAAGTATGTCTTTTTATGTAATTTAACCTATATACATTGATATTGTGTATAGGTACGTATCTTGTATGTATGTTTAGTATACCATATATATAACTATATATACTTTATACATATTTTATAAACTAAATCAGCAAAAGACTAAAGCTATAAATTTAACACGTGATAATAGATCAATTACATGATTACTGAATTACTAAATAATAATTATCAAAAAAATTATTTGTAATTATATTTAAATAGTCTAATAAAGAGGAGAAGAATCGAACATCCTCCAATTAAAACAATTCTAGAAAATTCAGGGTAGAACATTTAATTGTCCTTGAACAATTAATCACTAGTAAGATGATTAAATTTTATTCCAAAGAATTGGGTGCTCGCTTAAAGCAAATATAGGATGAGATATAAAGAGAATTTTAGATAGGTCCTTTCAAGAAATATTTATACTTTGAAAATACAAGTGTCAATTGACAAGTGGTCGAACTAAAAAGTCAGGAATTTCACTAAAAATATTAAAGATTTCATATTTATGTAGGAGAAATAATTTTTAACTTATATATTAAATTTCAAACTTATAAGCACATCCCTTTAGTCTATATGGTTTCACCACCTTTATGCATGTACCTCACATAAGTGTTGTATACAAGTCCTGGCCTGAATAATTGAAAAAGATATAACTAATTTGAAATGCTCATATCACAATAGTAATAGCGTAAAGGTCGTAAGTCAAAGGCATCATAACATAAAATTATTACTTTTACACCTCTCTTTCTGTCTATAGAGAGAGAGAGATTCGTTGCGTGACCAATTCAATTGTGCCTTATATATACTCTAAAAGCTTCAATCCACCTTTATGCATGGATGTCACTAGGAGTGTTAACGGGTCAGTTTGGATCGGTTTTTGGTCAAAACCAAAATCAAATCAATTTTATTGGTTTTTAAATTTCTAAAACCGAACCAAAATAAATAAAAAAATAACCGTCGATTTGGTTCTTATCGGTTTGGTTCGGTTTGGTTCAATTTTTTCGATTTATGATCCTAACTAATGATAAATTGATAATACTATAAAAAAATGACAATAGCTAAAAGGCTTGCCTAGATACAAGTCCTAGTAACACCAAGTAAATGTCTTTAACAAGCCTATCTTGTTTGACATTGCAAACAATAATTTTGTCTCTTGAATTTGTGAATCAAATGCCAAAATAATAAGCATTAGTAGTACCGTCTATAGGATAAAAATCACAAATAAATATTTTGTGAGGAAGCGACCACCAAAAAAGCGAGACAGTAATCCTATAAATTATAATGCATTAATTAGTATTACGGAAAGAACCCAAAATGCAACAATAAGAACTTGATTTGCTACGCATTATTTTAAAATTAAAATTAAAATTGATATCCTACGGTTAGAACTTAGACACCTAAAGATTAAAGTGTTCGGCTTGAAGTTGAGAGTTATCGGGTTTGGGCTAAAGTGTCGGGCTTGATAAATTATGATATGCTAAAGTTAAGTTCATGGTTAAAATATAATAAAATATAATTATTTTATTTATAAATAATATATAAATAACTATAAAATTTGTATATATAATTTATCGGTTCGGTTCGGTTATTTTTGCATTTTTTTTAAGTAAAATCATAACCAAACTAAATAATATCGATTTTTAAAATTCAAAACCAAATCAAACCAAACCAAATCAAATGTCGGTTTTTTTAATCGATTTGCGATTTGATTTGGTTTTCAACCAAACCATGAACAACCCTACATGTCACGACCCAAAATCCCATTAGGCCGTGAGGGCACCCACCATTCATGTAGGTGAACCCCTTTCCTTTATTAATCATCTAACAGTATAATAATGCGAAAGTGAAATGAAAGTAAGCAATCAACTTTTATAAATGCGGAATAAACGAGTTAGAAATCCAAACTACCCCAAGACCTGGTGACACCAGTACAAAAGCATATACAAATATGAAACAAGTCTGTGAAAACTAAAACAACTGTCTAGAAGAAAGTAGGGGTGTCAATGGTTTTTAAAAAACTGACTTAACCGACCGAACCGTACTATACCAAACCAATTTTTAGGTTTCTTTAATAAAACTGACGATTTTTATATAAATTTATAACCGTACCGAATAATTGGGTAGTTTTTTATTTTATAAAGTTAACCGAAAAAATATCGAACCGTACCGAATAATACACATGTAAATATAATTTATATATTAAGTTTAGAAATAATAAAATATTAAAAAATTTGCTTAGGACCCGAGGTGATGAAAAGAGACAACAAAATTAACACTCAAAATTCTAATATTGAACTTACTATACTACTCCGATCTAAACTAAATTTGTTCTAGGATTTTGACTCTTGAGTAGTAACTAGTAAGCTACAAGGTACATGTTATTAGATATTTTTCCTCTCTTATGATTTAAATTTCTCTTATTCGATAATTAATTTAAGTACGACTCAATTCTTGAGTTTCATCTTCATTGATTTCTCCCCGCTCGTGTAATCTATTTATATATTTTTTTATCTATACTTACACTATCGTAAAATAATGGGATACATTTTTATTCTTATCACTTTTTAAACAATAAAATGTCTAAAGGGGTTTTGCCAAAGTCATACACAAGTATACTAGTATACATGATAGAGTGTTCTAACGTTTATATTGTTATTAGAAAAAAATACCAAAAAATAATCGAACCGTACCGATACCGAAGAAAAATCGAGGTGATGGGACGATTTTGAAAAGTCTAATTTTGGTTATATAAAATAAAATAACCAAAAAATTGGTATGGTATAAATTTTATAAAATAACCGCTCAAACTGTACCATTGACACCCCTAGAAGAAAGTAAGACGGAAAATATAAAGAATCTCTAGAATCCAGTACTGCCGAAGAAAAAGCAGCTCACCCTGAATCCTAACTGCAGCAGCCTCGAACTCAAATAACAAGTCACGTATTCCTAGTACCTAGCTCAGTTCCTGCATGCAAAAAGGTGCAGTAAGTGTAGAGTGAGTACGGAAAACACGTGTACTCAGCAAGCTTTGATTACTAACTCCTTCTAGAAGCGATAACGAGATGTATCTTAAAAGTTTCCCTTTTCACAAGTAAAATCTTACCAAAATGAAGTCACCATAACATAACAAATAAGGCACGTATCTAGAACAATTTGTTGGGAAAGGCAAGGCACTAACAAAGAATGCACAACAGGGTAGCAGCGGAAGAATACCCAAGTCTAAACTTTCCCTTTCAATTTGAACCAAGAGAAGACAAACAAACCAAGCACAATGGTAATAAGGCAGCAAGTATATCAACCAAAAGAAATACGACAAGTCAAAATAAACCAATCACACGAGACACCAAGATTTACGTGGAAAACCCCTTCGGTGTGAAGAGTAAAAACCACGGGACCAAAACCTCCACTATAATCACCAAGAGTTACAATAATGTTCTCCAAAATGGCCACCAAAGAAGTGCCAAACAACGAGCAACACTACATAAATCACAACACCAAAAACAAGAGAATAAAAGGAGCAAAAGCACCGAAAAACGCAGCTACTGTTCACGGATGCAAAACTGGAGCTACAGGATACCAAATCCAACTCTGTCAGTTTCTAATCAAAGATTGAGATGAGAGGAACAAGCTGTCCAAAAATCAGATCAATCGGATAAGAAACGAAGCGGGAATCGCAATTTGAAGTTGGCAATTTAGGGCTGAAATTGGGTGCGAAAATCTGCTCTTTCTCTCTATGTGTGGCTGCTGAAAAATATTATGTGGATGATGAAATAAGACCTAAAAAAGGTCTATATATATGCCCCATAGAATTGGGCCTATGGGCAAAAGTGGGTTGGTCCAAATTGAGCTTTATTTATCCACATAGGAAGGGAAAAAGACCATAACCCCAACAATTCTCCCCCTCACGACTATGTGGAGGAGACCGCCATCCCGGCGATCATGCAACAATCTTCAAATTTCCATCTTGGCAAAGCTTTAGTCATCATATCGGAACCATTATCATCCGTATGAATCTTCTCAAGTTCAAGCAACTTAGAATCCAACACATCTCGAATCCAATGGTATCTCACATCAATGTGTTTAGACCGACCATGGAATGTAGAATTCTTGCCAAGATGTATAGCACTTTGACTGTCGCAATAAAGCACATACCTCTCTTGAGCACAACCAAGTTCCCCCAAGAATCTCTTCATCCAGAGCAACTCTTTACAAGCTTCAACGGCAGCAATAAGCTCAGCTTCTGTAGTAGATAGAGAAACACATTTTTGCAACCTAGATTGCCAAGACACAACTCCCCCTGCAAAAGTAACCAATTACCCTGAAGTAGACTTGCGAGTATCAACATCACCAGCCATGTCTGAATCAGTATAACCACAAAGAATAGGCTTCCCTGTACCAAAACACAAACTCAGACTAGAAGTGCCACAAAGATATCTCATGATCCACTTCACAGCATTCCAATGTTCTCTTCCCGGATTAGAAAGAAAACGGCTAACAATACCAACAGCATGAGCAATATCTGGTCTTGTACAAATCATTGCATACATTAAACTACCAACAGCTGAAGCATAAGGAACTTTCTTCATATCTTCCTTCTCATCATCACTGGAAGGACACTCTTTCGTGCTCAACTTGAAGTGCATAGCTAAAGGTGTACTGACAACCTTAACATTATTCATGTTGAACCTTCGAAGTACTTTCTGAATGTACTTCTCCTGTGATAACCACAACTTCTTGGCCTTTCTGTCACGGACAATCTGCATGCCAAGAATCTGCCTTGCTGGTCCTAAGTCTTTCATAGCAAAAGACTTACTCAACTCTTGCTTCAACTTTTGAATCCTGCAAGCATTATAACCAACAAAAAAGCATGTCATCAACATAAAGCAACACAATAATAAAGTCACCATCAGAGAATTTTTGCACAAAAACACAATGATCTGAAGAAGTCTTCTTGAAGCCCTGCTGACTCATAAAAGAACCAAACTTCATGTACCACTGTCTAGGAGCTTGTTTCAAGCCATACAAGCTCTTCTTCAATTTGCAAACATAATTCTCTTTTCCCTTGACTTCAAAACCTTCCGGCTGCTCCATATAAATTTCTTCATCTAAGTCACCATGGAGAAAAGCAGTTTTAACATCCATTTGTTCAATCTCTAAATCTAGACTTGCGGCTAAGCCTAGAACAACACGAATGGATGACATCTTCACAACTGGAGAGAATATCTCATCAAAATCAACTCCCTTTTTCTGGTTAAAACCCTTCACAACTAATCTAGCTTTGTACCGTGGAACTGGATTGCCATCTTCATGTTTCACCCTGAAAACCCACCTGTTTTTTAAAGCTTTTCTGTCTTTAGGTAACTTAACCAAATCAAAAGTATGATTATCATGTAAGGATTTAATCTCATCTTCCATAGCATCAAACCATCTTTCTTTTTCTTCACTATCCATGGCTTCATCAAGACTCTCAGGTTCTCCCCCATCAGTCAAGAGTACATACTCATTGGGAGAATAACGAGATGAAGGTAGTTTCTCTCTAGTAGATCTTCTGAGAGAACTCTCTGGAGCATCAATAGCAGCTGGTTGCTGGCCAACCACATCCTCTTGCACTGGAGCATCAACAACATCCTGGTCATTCTGAACATGATCATCATCTTCATTATCAAATTGATTTTCATTATTATGAAGATTTTCTTCAGGTGCAGTAGTCAAAGGAACTGGATCAATATCAACTAGGCTCTCACTACTCTGAGAATCAACCTTCTCAGTTTTGTCAAAATCTTCAATTGTTTGGTCTTCAAAAAACACAACATCACGGCTTCTAACAAGTTTCTTCTCAACTGGATCATAGACACGATAGCCAAATTCATCTTGACCATAACCAATGAAGATACACTGTCTAGTTTTAACATCCAGCTTTGACCTTTCATCCTTAGGAACATGAACAAAAGCTTTACACCCAAAGACTCTAAGATGATCATAAGAAACATTCTTACCAGACCAAACTCTGTCAGGGACATCACTATTCAAAGCAACAGCAGGAGATAAATTGATAACATAAGCAACAGTATTAAGTGCTTCTGCCCAAAAGGAATCTGGCAGCTTAGCATCTGAAAGCATACATCTAACTCTCTCAACTAGAGTTCTGTTCATCCTCTCTGCTAAACCATTTAACTGAGGAGTCTTTGGAGGAGTTTTCTGATGCCGAATACCCTTCTCTCTACAATATTTATCAAAAGGACCAATATACTCACCACCATTATCTGAGCGGATGCATTTCAATTTCTTCCCTGTCTGTCTCTCAACCAAGGCCTGAAAACCCTTGAACACATCAAGTACCTGATCCTTGGACTTCAAAGGAAATACCCAGAGTTTGCGAGAATGATCATCAATAAAAGTCACAACGTAAAGTGCATCGCCATGAGACCTTACCTTAAAAGGACCACACAAATCAGAATGTACCAACTCCAGCAAATCAAGCTTTCTTGAAGGCGGATGACTCTGAAAGGAAACTCTTTTCTGTTTACCGGCTAAGCAATGAACACATTTCTTCAACTTTGCTTGTTTCACTCCAGAAAGTAAATTTTTCTTAGCCAAATTGTTAATCCCCTTCTCACTCATATGACTTAGCCTTCTATGCCATAATTCTGATGAAGTATCATTCTCCACCAAGTTTACTAAGCCTCTAGAGATGGAGCCCTGAAATACGTACAAGTTAGACAACTTGTCACCACGAGCCACAACCATTGAACCTCTAGTAAGCCTCCACTGGCCAGCACCAAGGGTGTTAACATAACCCTCATCATCAAGGTTCCCCACAGAGATCAAATTCAGGCGAACATCTGGAGCATGCTTGACATTGTTGAGAACTAATCTCGAACCATTGTTACTTTCTAAGCAAACTGTTCCAATGCCACGAACTTCAACTTCATCATTATTACC
>QJPP01002656.1:0-112840 GCA_003996215.1 Jaltomata sinuosa
AGGGATTTTTCGGTTTTTTCGTGTGTTATAGTCCATTGATTTTTGTGTGATATGTGCTTCCGGCGGAATTTTGGCCAAAATTTTTCGTGGGCGTCCGCGAGGAACTATTTAATGGCGCTTGTTCGTTCGGAGGGGCAAACGTGGGGTTTAAGGATTTCAAACGTGGCCCGGAACGGGAAATAGGGATTTTTCGGTTTTTTCCGGTTTTTTTTTTCGTGTGTTATAGTCCATGGATTTTGTGTGATATGGGCTTCCGGCGGAATTTTGGCCGAAATTTTTTCGTGGGCGTCCGCGAGGACCTATTTAATGGCGCTTGTTGGTTCGGAGGGGCAAACGTGGGGTTTTAGGATTTCAAACGTGGCCCGGAAGGGAAATAGGGATTTTTCGATTTTTTCGTGTGTTATAGTCCATGGATTTTGTGTGATATGTGCTTCCGGCGCAATTTTGGCCGAAATTTTTCGTGGGCGTCCGCGAGGGACTATTTAATAGCGCTTGTTGGTTCGGAGGGGGCAAACGTGTGGGTTTTAGATTTCAAATTGGCCACGGAACGGGGAATAGGGATTTTTCAAGTTTTTTTGTGTGTTATAGTCCATGGATTTATTGTGATATGTGCTTCCGGCGGAATTTTTGCCGAAAATTTTTCGTGGGCGTCCGCGAGGACCTATTTAATGGCGCTTGTTGGTTCGGAGGGGCAAACGTGGGGTTTTAGGATTTCAAACGTGGCCCGGAACGGGAAATAGGGATTTTCTGATTTTTTCGTGTGTTATAGTCCATGGATTTTGTGTGATATGTGCTTCCGGCGGAATTTTGGCCGAAATTTTTCGTGGGCGTCCGCGAGGACCTATTTAATGGCGCTTGTTGGTTCGGAGGGGCAAACGTGGGGTTTTAGGATTTCAGACGTGGGCCTCGAACGGGAAAATTAGAGATTTTTCAGGGTTTTTTTTCGTGTGTTATCGTCCATGGAACTTTTGTGTCGATATGTGCTTCCGCGGCGGAAATTTTGGCTCTGCCGCGAACCAGCCCCTTCTCCCATATCACACCTTGGCAGGGTCGCTGGGTCTGCGCCGCAGACTCTCTATGACGCGACCTGGTACCGGATCACACTTCTGGCTCTCTTTACCCATCCTTCTTATTCACTATATAGACTGGAGCACACCATAGGGAGGCATTCGGATGAATAAATCCCTTTCCCAACAACTCTTGCAACTGAGCCTTTAGCTCTCTCAATTAAGTTGGCGCCATACTATAAGGGGGAATAGACTTGGGAAGAGTATCCAACTCTAGATCAATACAAAATTCAATGTCATAGTTTGGGAGCATGCCTGATAAATCAATGGGAATCACCTTCTAAAACTCAAGCACCAAGAGCACTGACTCAATAGATGGGACCTCTGCACTAGTGGCCCAAAGATGTGCTAAGAATGTCAAACAACCCCTTCCTATAAAACTCGTGGAACAAAGAAAGAATACATATCTCAAAGGAGCAGGACTATAATTATCCTCCCACTCAAGTTTATCCATCCTTGGCATGGCCACAATTACCGTCTTAGATAACAGTCTACAATAGCATAGTGAGGCGACAACTAATTCATCCCTAGAATGATATCAAAATCCACAATGTCCAAAATCACTAAATCCGCCCAGGTTGCACGCCCCACAAAAATGACAGGTCAAGTACAAAAAGTTCTTTCAATAACCACAAAATCACCAACTGGATTAGATACATGAACAATAATATCAAGTAATTCACAAACCATATCTAACCCTAAAGCAAAACCAGCAGATACATAAGTGAAAGTAGAACCAGGATCAAATAAAACTGTAGCCATTCAGTCACAGACAAGAATAGTATATGTGATCACCATATTCGATGCCTCGGGCCAGCCTAGAAAGGCATAAAAGTGGGTTCCTACCACCTGCCTGTATGCTACCCTTTCAGGGCTGATTACCACCTTTGCCAACATTTATATTGCCCCAGTAGGGCTGGGTGCCACCCCTACCAGCCATGTGACCACTATGCAAACCCTGAGGATGATCTCTATCATAACCATTACCTACTCTACCTAACAAAGACAGAGCTCTAGGATCCTACCAATACCTAGGACAACTCATTCGAATATGAACAGCCTTGCCATACTCATAGCAAACTCTATCCAGAGTGGGTCATTGTGCTGAAGCAGAAGAAGTGAGGTAACTCTCAAAGTCTGGAGAGGGCTAGCTGGCCTCCGTTGGACCCCCAGCTGACATATGCATCACTGACTGAATATGGCATGTAGAGTACCCCTGCAAACTTTGATCCCCTAGAATACGAACCACTGAAGTTTCCCCATGTCCGGGACTTCTTTGTTGTAACCTTTGCCTAACTTTCCTAGTTTCACACCCTCAAGACTCTTTAAAAACTCAATCACCTCATGAAAGGACCTACCAGAGGATACCATCTGTAAAGCTAAAATCTGAAGACCTGTGTTCAACCTTTTAATGAAACGATAAATTTGTTCCCCCTCAGTATTTATCAACTGCAGTGAATAATGGGATAATAGATGGAATCGAGCCTCAGGCTGCAACTGATGAACTCTCCTGCTAGATACTAGCAAACTAATCTCTTCTCCTATCCCTTAAAGTACATGGGACATACTTCTTTAAGAACACTGAGTAAAACTGATGCCAAGTCAATGGAGGTGACCCAACAACCCTGCAGTTCACATAGGCTCTCCACCACATCTTAGCATCACCCTGAAGCTGGAAGGTGATAAACTATACCCATCTTATGAAGTTGCTCATAACAATTGATGATAAACTCCTATGCATCCTTAGACTCAAGACAATGGAAGAACAGAGGCTTCATCTTGACAAACTTGCAGAATAAATCATGCTCATCCCCAATCATTGCCAGGCTTTCTACCTATTTCAGGGAGATACCAATCTTTGAATCCTCATCCATCCAAGAAGCTACCGTAGCATCATGCTGTACTCCTGAATGCTGCACTATGGGAACTGTGGATGTAGCTCCAGTCCTTTCTAACCCACTCAAGAAGCTCAAAACCTACTAAAGCATAGCTAAAGATATTTTAATCGGTGCTGCACCTCCCTTAACTGGTGCAACCTTATTCTTCTGAACCGGTAATGCTTCATCCTCTGCAAACCTCAGGAAAATGATCTTTTGGGGGAGGGGATGCAGACCTCTCCCAAGCTGGTGCTGCGGATTGAGCCTCCCCCTGGCGGGCGCTGCTCTCTTTCCTCTGCCACTGCCTCTCACTTGCCTACTGCTATGAACTGCCACCTCAATGGCCACTTCAAGTACCTCTTCTCTCACTCCCAATGCACGTGTTCTTACCATCTGCAAGAATAAAAGTGAAAAAGTTAGATACCAATTTGGATCAGTAGAGACTAATTGGAATCAGGTGGTTGCATGAAGGAAAGAAGGAATTGAGTTTTCCTAGTGTCTTATAGCCTATCGAGGAAAAGAACTAACGTCTCCATACCATTCAACAAAACTCTACTATACATGTTCTTGTACAATGAGATCAATGAACCTAGGGCTCTGATACTTACTTTGTCATGACCAAAATGACCATGAGTGGCACCCACACTAATCCCCTAGTGGGAGAACAATCTAACCCAATTCTTAACTCAACAATTAACCAGTTTTAGATGAGATGAAAATAAAACCAACTTATATTAAGAATAATACTAAGTACCAACCAAACAATTTAAGTGCGAAAGAAAATCACTATCTATTACATTTCCCCAAGACCCAAAAGTCAGTGTACAAGAACTCTAAACAAAACCAAACATGTTAAAGATGTACAAAACTAATCAATGTAAAGAGAGTTTCACCATCCGAAAGAAGGACAACGATCCAAGTGGAGATCCATGGTAGCTTGAGTATGTAATGCTCATCTTTGGATCAAAATCAGCTGTCGTAGGTAGAGATGAGGTTGCGTCCGAGTCTCTGGAACACAGTTTGCACTTAATAAATGAAGAGTACATGGTAGTATCAGTATAAATCACAATTTACTGGTAGGCATCATAGGTCAACTCAATTTTGAACAAGTATAAAGTCAAATCAAATAACAAGTAGAATGGTACTTCAACACTTAACAAGTAGTAATTTAGTCAACAAATAATCACCTCAAGTCAAACCAAACAAGTTTATTAATAAATCATATAAGTCATCGAAAGTTATCATAACAATTCAAATCATATAAGTCATCGAAAGTTATCATAACAATTCAAGCACTCACGCTCTCAATCATATCTCAGGGGGATCTAAGTCTACCCCACTTTCACAATGTAACTCAGTACCCTTAGTTTCATCTCAAAATGCCCTTTTAACTCACAATATCAAATAACAATGTAAATGTAACTGTAAATGTTCACACGTATGCTAAAGGGACTTATTTATCCCCAACTAGCCATGAACTGCAGAGGATGCACCAGGGTCTATGTACCATACCGTCTTGTGGTACCCAATCCATAATAATAATTTTAGTATCTATATCCGTACTGGCTCGTGATCTCCATAATAATAAAGTCAGTATCAAAATCTATACTGGCGTGGTACTCGACCCCTCAACCAATATGTAAGTATCTATTTCTCAGGATACAATACTGTGCGCTAATCACACGTACACATTATCATTACGAGTTCTTTAGTCATTTTTAATATACATCGCCTTTTCATTCAAGCATTAACATGATTACAATCATCAACTCAAGTATGTCCGAAGACCAATCACAAGTTATTCAATTCAAAATCTTACAAGGACTAAATCAAGTCTCAAGTCAAATTAAACCGTAACCTACCTAAACTGAAGAATTCCAAACCACAAGCTACCTTGCAATAGCCTTGCCCTTCCTCAGCGTTTCAGAGCATTCAAAGTCTAGATAGACAAATAGTAGAGAGTAATTAATCATTTACTCTTTCATTTTAGGCCTTGAGAATTTAACCCACTAACTCTATCCTTACTCGAGGGTTGTAGCATTCTCCAAGGGTCAATTAATTATCCACTATGCGCACATCATTTATATGATCACTATTTATGAAGTTTCTACTCCAACTCTCCCCTTTTAAGCGATTTATGCTAAAGGTCACACCTTTATTGAACTCAAGGTTCCCAATTCATTCTAATCATATTTAAAAATACTAAATTCATGCTAGGGAGTATTAAATAACAACCTAGGATCAAGTGTAGGTACATTTACACCTACCCATAGGGGGTTTCCCACTTTTCATGCATTGAGGGATCTAACCTAAGAATTTCACCATTAATCCATAATCTAATGATTCTACAGGAATTAAAGATTGTTAAATTAAGAGGTTTACAAAAAAACTTACCTCAAACGAAGGAAAATACCCTAGCCTTAGGAAAATCACCTTCTAAGAGCTCTGGAACAACTTTTGGGAGTTTGTGAAATAAAAATTGCAAAACTGACTTAAGTCAGGTAACCTGACCCGATCTTTTACTGCAGTGGTCATTTTCTTGCTACAAGGAGATCACTGTGGCAAGACTTGGCTCGCTACAGCAAGCTCTAATAACTTGCTAGGCACTACGATGAACTCACTGCAGTGGATTTCATCCCCTGCAACTGTCCCTGAAACCAGAAACTTGGGAACTCTACTCAAACTCTCCATTTCACAACAGACACCTTGATTTTAGACATCACGAATCAATCCTAATGCGGTAACCACCATAACCAAAGTTTTATGAATCTATTTATCATCCCAAAACTTTCTACGAGACCCCATAACACTTGATTGTCCATTAATGTATGCCACATAATCATGTATTACACTACGAGACACAAATCATCTCTAGATCACACAATACTAGACTTTTTCAAAACTCACCCTAGTTTGAGATTTTGTCAATTCTTCTCCTAGGGACAACTCAATTCGGGTACTTACACCCCAAACAACATTGTAACAATGAGATGGATCATTATATCAGATACCAATTAAACAACCATTCATCATCCAATGGCAACAAGAAATAAAGGGGAAAACTAAGAGTTACCTGAATCAACGAAAAGCTATGAATACTTGCTATGCATATCCACTTCAATTTCCTAAGTGGACTCCTCAACAACTAAACTAATAACTCAACTAACTATCTAATGAAGTATCTAAATAACTAAAATGAATAATGTCTACGGGCACAAGGCCCCCGTTCTACCTTTATTCAAAACAAACTGAACTACTGGACTACTGAACTGAACTAGATATAACTAGGTCCTCTAAATGCAAGGAGGACTCACCAACAAGCTGAGAAGGTGAAATCTAATGAAGCACTTGGTGATGAATCTTAGTATCTGTATCTCCACTATAAAATAATATAACACCAAATGGCATAAGTACATAAAATATACTGTATGTAAAATAATTGAACTAAAACAATATTGATAAATTGAAAAATCTTAACTATTGAACATGAGTATGATAAACATTAAGATCATGAAATAAATGAATACTGAGATATAAATAATTCTGATTATATGAATCAATAATACAACTAAAAAAAACTAAAGCAACAGGACAACTGGATGTCTGAAACTGAGCAACTTCATAATAGAAACTGAATAACTAAATAACTAAAACTGAGTAGCTGGTAAACTGTATAACTAAAATTGAATAAATGGAACAAATAGTATGTAATGCATCATAAATAACTCTTGATAAACTAGTGGCCTTGGATAAATTCATACTTCTAAAAATAATTGACTTTTCTATGGGGGAGTTTATTATAACTGACATACATCACGTGAGCTCATGATTTAAACCTCTGATCCCATTGGGAAAGTTGTAATATACCTTGTTGCGGCATAGGATATAAATGATATGTGGAATCATAGTGATCCTATACCAGGGTCTTAAAGAGGAGTCACCCAAACCAATGATACAATCCTATCCTACACTAGCAAACATAGTTTTGAGGTATGTCTTATCTGAACCTATATCCTTCTCGGTGTTAAATAGTTCTCCCAAAACTATATATATATGCTCATACTGTAACCTTTTTAAAGTAAATTAATAATCATGCTGGTGAGTCTTTACTGAAAATAATATGAAAAACTGTTGATGAGCCTTGTTATCAAAATCATATGAAAATACTTTTGTTTGAGTTGTGTGCTCTATTTTTATCCGAAAATACTACTATTTGAGACTTGTTCTCTAAATCTTTATGAATCATCCTAAAATGGACTTTCAAGATAAGAAACATTCTTTCTTTTCAAAATATATCAATATGCATAAGGGTAATCTGTAAACTTTCATATTGTAGACTTCCAAAATCATAAATAATTTTCATAAAAATCATGAAATAACTCTGTAAAATATGAGATGACTTTCATAATATTCAAAATAGGCTCCATGAATATGAATGAGATATAAAATCAGGAAATAGACTCAAACTCTGATGTTTCTACTAACTTTCATGGAGAATTCAAGGATTTGCATAAAGGAATAAAGAAGCTAGATTCTAGGATTCAATTTGAAAACCCTAGCTTTGATATGAAAACATGCTTGAAGGGAAAAACAAGTTTTTCACACTGAAGGTTAGCCTTACATACCTTCGATTACGTTAGAATTTTGAATTTTTTTTGAGAGGTATCCTTTCCTTTCGTAGAGCTCTGGAGAGAAGTTCTTGAAACCCTTCAAGTTATAAGTGAGGAGAGGAACTTGTACGATGTTTTCCCAATGTGTTTTTGAGTTCAGGGAGGGTTTTATGTCATGGGATGAGTACCTAAAAGTGGTAGGATGAAAATACCCTTATATGGGCGAGATTCCAAAGTTTTTGTCTGGAAAAATGCCTTAGTGCACCAAATTGGGAACAATGGCAGGCCAACGCGCCACACCTATTGGAAAACTTCAGAGAGAATTTATCCCTATTGTCCCTTATTAAAATGCACATAACCTTTTACTCAAAAATTGAATTGACGAGTGATCAGTGGCATTGGAAACTAGACTCAAAGAACATTAAATTGGTGGGTATTAGGTCACGTAACTCTTCTTATACTTGGAGGAATGCTTGATTGAAATTTGCCCTAGTAAAATCTTATATGAAAACTTAATAAGTAGAGAAGCTTTCAACTCAACTTTGTACTAGAGGTTTCTTATGACCTTAATTCACATTCCATACACTTCTCACACTTAAGAATTGATCTTTACAACTAGGTACAACTACATACATAAACAGTTCAAATCTTAGGCCGAAAGTGTAAGGTGTTACATCATCTCCAAACACAAGCTAGGTTTTAATTTTTTTGCTATATGAAATTATGAAGAGCATTTTTTTGCTTTCAATCTGACTTGTATAGCGGTATTACACTTGGTAAGGATTCTTTTATGTTATTTTTATCTACAGATATAAAATTATGGATGAAAATATTCAACTTAAGGAAATAATTTATTTTTCATAAAGTAATTGAAACTAAAATATATATGGCATATGCGTGCAATTCAATGCCTAAAATAGATGTGGTGGTGGCTTTTCAAGGGGATAAATATTATGCTTTAAAATAGTTTAAGTATTAGGTCCCTTATAAAGATTAAATATGTAATTGAAAATATGGCTATAGTTTAGGGGATATTCTATGCCTTTTCCCTACGAGAAATATTGATATGTTAAATAATTAAGTACAAATATCACTAATAATTATAGTTAAGCTCCCATAATCGAAAAGATAAATTTTGGAAAAAAGATATAACATGACAAACATTCATATCTAATTAAGATCTATAACAATAGTTTATTTTAATTATATTTCACAATTTATGCATTAATTTAATAGCTATTTGTATTTGTATATCATTCTCTCAATCAATACTCAAATGTATTTGTATTTGTATGCCGAGATTCCACAAAATATATAATGCGGAATGTATATTTTCTCAATCAACACTCAACCATATTTGTATGCATGTATTTGTATTTGTATGCTGAGATTATATAATTACTATTGAAAATGTTGCTACGTAATTAGGCAAAATATAGCTATGAAGGTCTGATTAAATTTATACTAATTATTTGTCACGACCCAATTTCTGGGTCATGATGGCACCTACAACCCCCCAGTAGGCGACTCCATCCCCATAGCCCGGAACGATTAGTAATGGGATACATTCTAACAATGTAAGCGGAAGAATAATTTAATAAGCGGAAGCAAGGGAACAAGATGAAGAAAATAGATAATAGGAGTATATATACATAAGCAGAAGCTAAACCAAACCCCAAAACCTGGTATCATAGCATATAAGAGCTGAATCTACATACGGAGTACAAAAGGTCCAAAATAACATATACATCATGTCTCCGAAGCTATGAGAGTACAAATATACAAAAGACAAACTAAAGTCAAGCTCTGGTCGCCAAGAGCTCACCCTCAGTCTAGGACGGTCCAAAATCTCCAAGCACGAGTCTCCCACGAGCTAGCGGTGATGGCTCACACTAGGATCTGCACCAGAAGATGCAGAGTGTAGTATGAGCACCAAATGCGAAGCATAAGGTACCAGTAGGTATCATAGACCGACTGGGAACATATAAGATAAAAGAGTAGTAACAGACAGAATAGAAAAATAAGTAGTCACAGAATTCTATGAAAAAGTCACCCAGGAACTAGCCCAGAGGGAAGACAACAGAAACAATATACAAGGCTAGCAAGCAGAATATATACACAACAGGCACAGGTGAAAGTAAGAAATGACACACCTGGGATCTTTGCAACAATAGTATATACATAATAAGTTTTAGAAATCGATGATATATAGGTAACCTCAAGTACAAGGGAAGGAAGCGGGGAGTAACGATAGACATGCTCGGAAACAGGAATCAATAACTCAACTAATCATACCAAACTCAACTCCAACAAGTAACCAATTAGCCGTATGCAATCTTATAAGTATAACCGTAACATGGGATAACACTGCGATAAAGTAACACGAGTCTACCTACAGTCTCCTGGCCGCCCATACAACCAAGGAACACAAACAAGTGAAAACAAACCCTCCAGCCGCCCATACAATCGGAGCATACACTGAACAAACAACAAACAAGGGTGGAGCCTCAAACAATGAATGATATGATGCATAAAGATCTCAGGGTGAAATGATAACTCTGTATGTACCCCCTCCGGTGCCGATCGGGCCCAACAGGTAGGTTTCATAAAAGGACACTACCCGTATACCTCTACTCTGGCGTATACCCTCCCTCTGACACATGCAACCCCAGGCCCCAGGTCCATAACGACAAGGTCTATGGAGGTCCCGGACCCCATACTAAAACTCAGTATCAAAACATGTCATCCAGAGCAAGTCCGGGTTCAAGCTAGATACCCAGTCTCGAATATGCATGCCCAGACCCTGTCCAGGACTAAAGTAGTGGAAAAAAATGTCTCAAAACCCCCTACAAGGGTGCCCGGGAGTAACCGGGTCTAAATAGTAGAAAGTCATCTCAGGTGCTTGATAAGTTGGTATTCTCCCTATTTATTTAACCTCTAAGCTTATGCTTTTGCTAAGAATAAATGGAGAAATAGTGCAATTAACACAGATTACTTCTATTTTGCAGGTTTTTGTGTTTTAGAAGTGTTCGGGAAGAATTTGGATGAAAACACGTCAAAAGAAAGCTATTCGGAGAAGCAAGTAGCTGTCAGCAATACTTGCCTTCACGAACGCTGGGTCCAAGCCGCGAACGCGAAGGCCTATTGAGGTAATACTCCAAAAATGCGACCCTTTGACCGTGTACGTGAAGGTCAACCAGACAAAGACACTTCACGTACGCGGCCAACCTTTCGCGAATGCGAAGAAGGAAAGCGAAGCAGCTGGGCAGTTTTGAAATTTCACATCTGGAGAAACTCCAATTCACATAAAACACTTCCAAGCTGTCTTGAATCATATCTTTGGCTATTTTCATAACTTTTGAGCAAGCTTAAGAGCAAGGTTCATCAACCAACACCATAGGAGTGAAGATTTGGATGCTTTGTATTGTAAATTTTTTAGATTCCATTCTTCAACTCTTGTTCTTAATTGCTATTTATTTGGTGTATTGTTGACTTGAGATTTTGGATTTGTATCATAGATAATACTTTGTGGGTTATTGAATTCATATATAGGTTTTGTTATTGTTTGATTATTTTGGTCTATTGAATCCTTCATTGCTTGAATTTATAGTCAATGGTTGCAAACATTGACTTAGTTTTCTGATTTGGGTTATTGCTCGGGAGAGAATTTCCCTAAATTCGGGAAGATTCAATAGTGGGAACTTGGGAATCCATCTAAATTAGAGGCTAGACATAGCTCTAATCGCCATTTAAGGGTCCAAGCTAGAAATAGGACGACCTCCCCAAGTTAATTGGGCTTACCCGTGTTAGTTTGAGAGAAAACGCACAAGATATATACATAAACAGTATTCGAGTCTTCTTATGGATCTTGTATTCTTATTTGACTTGATTATCCATTTATGTTATTCCGACTTTATCTATTATGCTTCCTTTTATCTTTGTTATGCTTGAGAATGCCATGAACAAGGGTTAGCTTGGGGCACTTGTGGTCCCGAGTCCCGTGTTACGTCTAAGGGGTAACCTCGGGGAGTTACAGTTTGCCTCCATGAAAATGAACCTGCAGGTCAATTTTTGGCCTGAGATTCACGAGGTTGATCCACGGCTCATGGATCAAACTACGGACTGTGGTTTCACTTTCTGGAAAACAATCTAGAGGACCAAAAATTGCCCAGGAACTATGACCCTAATTCCATGGACCGTGGTTCATTCCACGGGCCGTGTTCATGCCAGTGGAACACAGCGATGAGTTTTTTCTTCTGCAGTTTTTACTTAGTTTCCTTAGGGGTATTTTAGACTTTTTCCACCTTGCTTTAATTCCAATACTTGGTTTATATAAGCATATTTTAAGGTATTATAATCATACTTAGAATATTTTTCTCATTCCATCGATTCAAGCTTCATAAAAAGAAAACAACGTTCCTTTTCAAGCCACAGACCTAGGGTTTCTTCCCCAAAGCTTCAAACATCGATTCTAGTACAGATTCTTCAAGTTGTAGGTATGTGAGATTTCAATGAGGGGTTTCTTCCACCCTCATGTCCAAAGCTTCAGATTTTAGCATGATTTTTACAAGTTATGATTCTAGGGTTCATACCCAACTATGCATGTTTTTACAAGAATCGAATTTCTTATGATACTATATGTTTCCTGTACATGTTTAAGTGATATTATATGATGTTTTACAGAAAATATCTTAAATCTTTGGAATTTAGATAAAACAGACTTTGCATGGATTTACAACATCTTCTACATGAATTAGCTTTATTTTCAAGAACATAGCATGAAATTGTAGTATTTTCACATGAATTAACTTTTCTTTAAAATTTAGCTTAATATACTAGCAGTCAGTTAGTTTTAAAGCTTGAAATTACCCAGTTATCAGCCTACAGCTTTTCAGAAAAATAGAATGTTTTCGATCTCAGTATTATTTTACATTCTCAGAAAGTCAGTATTTTGAGCTATCCAGTATGTCAGTTTATTTATTTATTCATTTACTCAGTTGGGAGTAGTACTTAGCACTGAGCAGACGAGGGGATGAAGGCTCACCCGTCAGATTAAGCTTGACAGCCTAGTTCTTTTTGGACATCAAATTAATGGATCCACACTAGAAAATATTTATACCCTTGGCAAGGTATGAACACCCTTCCAGCTAGGGTTACAGGTTAGCCCCATAGTTAGCTCACCTTGGGGTATGTCAATTAATAGTAGCTTTCACAGTTCAAATTCAGTTATTGCATGACCTTGTAGTACGTTATTCAGTCTAGCATTATTCAATTGCATGTTATCTACTTGGTCATTGAATCAGTTCACCTATTCTGTATTTTCAGCATGCTCAGTAGAAGAAACTCCCCTAAGGATTTACTTTAAACATGACTTTTTGCATGACTCATGGTTTTCAAATCAGTTGCACTATTTCATGATTTACAGACATAATTCATCTTTCCAGTCCATGGATCCCCAAGTAACAGTTTTACTTATCTTAAAATATCATGATCTCACAGTTACAGTTTAAAAACATGACTTACACCCTTTTCAGTAAAAAGAGACTTATGTTTTATAGTTTTGACTTATGCACTTTAGATGTTATACTTAGTCCAGTTCTCAACTATGCTTTCAATATACATGTTTTCTCATGATTTAAAAGTTAGTGCATTATCTCACATGCTCACTACATTCAAAGTACTGACCACATACTTTTGTTAAGCTGCATCATTTTATGATGTAGGTTTCAGTGCTAGCTCCCAGGACCATGGTCAGAAAGATCTCAACTTCCAGTCAGCAGGGGATGAGTTCTCCTTATTCGGGAACTCGAGTTAGTTAGTATTCATATCAGTTCATTTTTAGTTCTTATATATTGATTAGAGTTAGTTGGGGTTTATGTCCTGACTAACTGTAAGTCAATATTAATAGAAGGCTTCATAGATAGACAGTTAGTCAGTTAGTTGTATCAGTTTTCAAATGCTTTTGTATCTTAGTTTATGAAAGTTTATTTGCTATAATATTTCTTTTAAAAGCTTAGCACATTTTATCTTCCAAATTATCTTTCAGTCTATATCTCAGTAGTATGCTAGGCCATGGGTTAGCTTAGGGTCACTTATGACTCTAAGTATCGTGTTGCATCCAGGGTGTAGGATCAGGGTGTGATAAACTTGGTATCTGAGCACAAAGTTTGTGTCCTAGGGTGTCTGTGAAGCAGTGTCTAGTAGAATCTTCCTTATGGGTGTGTTGTGCACCACACTTATAATCAGGATGCTACAGGGCATTTAGGAATGTTTCCCTTGTTTTATACTCTAGATCATGTAGTAGAGTTATTCCTTAAGAAATTTATGCAGATTTGTGCGTTAATCTAATTCCTCCAATCATGCCCCATCTTCGAGGTTGTTAGATAAAAAAAGTTCAGATTCCTATCTATAATGACCCCCCCGGTCATTTTCCTATTTTTCATGCTTTTTTTGTATTTTAAGGTTTCTTTTAGAGGTTACAAGTCATCTATGACTTGTCAGGACTGATGGTTCGATACCCGGGCCATTCGTTAGGTCGTTATGACCATTTTTCTTATTTTAGAACTTGAACTTAGAAAATCTTTGACTTTGGTCAACTTTCTTGGTAAATGTACTCAGAATCAAATTCTAACAGTTTCGTTGGCTCCAGAAAGGGGATTTTGGTCTAGTAGGAACATTGGTCTGTGTCTGAGTACTTTCGATTTGGTTTGGTGTTGCTTTTTGTGTTTTCAAGCCAGTTTGGCAGGTAGGGTTGACTTTGGTCAATATTCAGAGAAGACGACCTCTGATGGAAATTTTGTCAGCGTTGTTAGCTCCAGAATATTGATGTTGGACTAGAGGTACCTTGGGTTTGGGTCCCGGGGCTTCCAAACTTGTTTTGAGGTATTGAGTTCTGAATCAGTTTTGGGCACGGGGCCTACTTTTCATTAAAATTATCTCAGTTGGGAGTTTTGTCATTTCGTTTGGGTTCAGAATGCTATTTCTGGTTGGGTAGCATGGTTGATTTGTGTTCACGGGATTCTGGATGAATCTCGAGGGTCCGTTGGATGAACTTTTGGCCTTTGTGAATTGTTGGTTGTTGCTATAAAAGTTGCAGACCAGTTGGTCATCGCGATCATGAGGTGGCCATCACATTCGCGATGGTCTAGTTTCTTGACCATGGCGATCGCGATGAAGCTGGATGAAACCTGACCTAGTTTTCTCTTCTCAAACGCGGGGCTGAACTATTGCGATCGCGATGCTCTGGCTAGCATTCCCTCGTGAACGCGTAGGCTCCTTCGCATTTAAGGGCACCTGGAAGCTATTTAAGCTGCCAACTTCGTTTTCTCCTCTATCATTTCTTGTTTCTCCATTGTTAAAGCTTCTAAGCTCCGGTTTCAACTCCCCTGCTCAGTCTACCTCATCCGGTAAGTCTCCTTTTCTCCTCTCATCTCTTTTACGTTGTTAATCCTCGTCAAACCCGTTAATTTTTCATTGTTTCATTGATAAATCCTTTGAATTAGTAGCACGTTGGGGCTGTTTTGAGCCCCAAAATGAACTCCGTCCGCGCTCAAAATTTGGGCATGGGTTCCTTAATCCATTGTGGATATAATTGCGGTTTTTATTTTCTATTTCATTATGCCGGCCCGAGGGTCATTTTTTGATCCGATTTCTGGCCCAATTTTTTGTATATCAATGTGAGTGTCGTTCTTCTCATCTTGGCACCTAGTTTATGTTATTGATAGCATGGTAGATTTTCGAGGCTGTTCAAAAGGGGAAAGCACATGAGTAACGATTCCTGTTTGCAGTGTGGCCCTGAGGTAGGTTACAGTTTACTTTCTAGACTGAGTGTAGTTAGATTTTATCTATTTATTTAATACTGGAACGTTAGGTTGGATTTTAGATATATTTAGGCTTGAATCCTGTTTACCGCTTATAATTGGCCATTTCGGATTTTAGTGTAGTATTATCATGTTCATCCTTAGTCTAGGAGCTTGTAGTACCTTTGTGGCTAGCTTAGAATCCCTAGTTGCTTTTAGGAAGTTTTTAAGGTAGAGTAGAGAATCTTGGTGAATTTCTGCATTATTTCCCTATTTTACTTGCTTTGTTCTACTGTTGTGTGTACATGTGGGCCCGAGGCCATAGGTTGGATTTGGACGGAGCTCCAGGTCAGTTCTCTTAGCTTGGAGGGTATTTTTCCCTATTTCTTCCTTGTTGTGTATGGTTTCCTCTGGTTGGTTATTTCATGTTCATATTGCATTGCACCTCATGGATATAGAAAGAAAGAATTTTCAAAGGGTTTTGGTTTTAAGTTGAGGTTTACTACGGCTACGGTGAATTTGGGATTTTGAATTAAATTGTATTAGAATTTACTATGGGATTTGGAAGGGAAAATGGGAAAACACTATTTTATGCATTACTTATAGTCCGATGCATTATTCTGGATCCCCGATGCATTATTTTGGGTTTTTACCTTCTATTCATCTACTCATATATATGCATAGTCCGAGGCAGTATTCCGGGCACCCGATGCGGTATTCCGGGTTTATATTATTATGCATTCATGCATTACATCATTTTCATGGCATTACATTGGATAGTGCTTTTGGATTGTTGTTGATCGGGTTGGGTCCTGTTATTGCTTTACCCTTTTATCGGTTTGCCTCTTTTTATTTTGGCTTTTATAACTAGATTTAGGTGGATCCCTATGTTTTAACTGCTTTCCTGTATCTTATTACCTATATATTATCTTTCTGCGCTCGATTGACCTATAATGCCTACTGAGTACCCGTTGTCTTGGTACTCATACTACACTTTGCATCTTTTTCTGATGCAGCACCTAGTATGATCCACCCTCATTGACCTTTTTGTCGTTCGAGACCTGTTGCAGTTCGGATCGTGGTGAGCTCCTAGCACTTTTGGAGACCTTACATGCTTTCCATCTTGTATACCCTGTCTATATTTTTGTATTTTGGATAGACAGAGTCTATTGTATAGCTACTCCTTGCTTAGTTGCTCTTGTACTAGTGACACCAGGCCGGGGTTGGTTCTCATGTTGTTTTTTCTATTCGGTCACTTTAGGGCCATGTTTTGTATATTTTGTACGTTGGTATGTATATATGCTATTGGCCCTGTCTTTTCATTTATATCTTCCGCTTTCCTTAATTTTATTATTATTATTGTCTTTCGCATCATTGGGTTTTGGCTTGTCTACTGGGGGGTCATGTAGACGCCATCATGGCCCAATTTTAAGTCGTGACACTATCAGTGGTATGCTCTCAGATAGAGTCATCAGGAAGTTAAGAGACTGTACTAGGGCTTGAGAGGATCCCACTAGTGCGTTAAGTCTATTGATTCCAAAGCATGTACCATTTTTCACTCTTTCAACTTCAGCTTATAGTAGAATATGCTTTCACACCCTCTTCCAGATGCTTTACTACGAATGGTTCCTTAGCCCAAGGGTATGGTTCTATGAGCTTTTGGGTAGAAAAATCACTCAAAAGTTAGTGTGAATCGAGTTGTTATGGGTGATAAGTAGCAAAATGACCCCAGAGCTAGGTGTATGAGTTTAGAAGTATAGTAGCTATAAGATGAGGATGGTGATGCTAGTTTTATGGAATTGACCTAGTAGGCTTGACGTAGTGTATGTAGAGAATTAAGTTGATTAATTTGCAATGAGTATGGTGGTGCAAGTAAGATGTATATGTAACCCTTTGACAAATTGGTAAATTGTGACTAAGTCATGAGATAAAGAAGAGAGCCTTAAGCATTAGAAAGATAGATGTGTACCTAGAGTAGTATGTGGTTGCATGATATTTAGGAGATTATAGACATACGATGTTCAATCCCTTAGTGTGGTTTTAATTCAGTTGATTTGGGTGGATGTGAACTTAGAGATGTAGTGTTAGTAGACGAATAAGCAAAAGTCAGATTGCTAAGTGTTAGAAGAAATAGTTATATACACCAGTAAGAGTATGAGTCCTCTAATGATAGCCATAAGGGTAAAGAGGAAACTAAGAGATGCCTCAGAAGGAGACCTAGAAAGAGTTTTAGCATCTTCAGTTATAGCCTATCAGGGAGAATTTAGCATCCAAGAATACAGTGATACCCTAAACTTACAAGAGTTAGTTATTATAGACTAGTTTGGGAGAGATATTCACAAACTTAGAGGGGTGACTTTTGAGCTAAGGGAGAGATGGTAGAATGAAGAACCAAGTCGAGTCTTGCGACACAACTAGTATATAATTCTAGAAAGGGCTATGATGGGATATCAATCCATTCTTATTCCAGCGGATTTCCTAGCACTTCAGTCAAAGATGACACTATACTCAGACATATTTGTGTCATACTCATGGCTAAGTTCATGCACTCCATACAGATTCATGTCCATGCTTAGATTTTAAAACAAACAAAAATTGCTCCAAACAGTGATTCCAGTCTTACTCTACGATTCTATGAATCCTAGCTTTATACCATGAGACTCATTATTTATGTAAACTGATGTCTCACAGTATACTCAGTTCTATTTACTCAGTTCAGTCCTCAAGATATGCCTTACTGGCTAATGATACCATGCTTCATATGTTCAGGATGTGACACACTCATATCTTTATACTTGACTTCTCAAACCTCACCTTGAGTGTCAAGATCATGCTAAGTATAAGTTAAGACTGTTCAGTATTCCTTCATGCGTGATGCTCATGCTCCCACTCTATTCCTTCAGTGATCTTGGGTTATGTTTTCACATCTATTAGTGGAGGAAGCTAACTAGTAGCCTAGATGGGAAGAACTAGTTTTTCCTCTTTTTGGTGCCCCTTTGTGGAAGTTCTTGCAGTTACAGTTTCTAGATATGCTAGGGAAGAGGAGATGAGTCTCAGGTAGTGACATCTACAAAGAATCCATAAGATGATCATAGTAATAGGCTTGAATGTCGTGATGAAATACATGTGGGCCTTTGCTTTGTGCGACTAGTGACCTGTTGATTAGAGTTCAAGGTTAGTTGACTTTCGTGGTAAGAAGGAATACTATTCTTGGGAGATAACTCCAAATGTAAGAGATTTAGCCGAGATAGGCTTGAACATGGTGAAAGTAGGTAATTAGACTCAGACGTTAGCATCTATATGTGCGTTGATGAGAATTTTAGTTGCAAATGGTAAGTGTGGTATTTAGAGAAGCTAGTGTAGTTAAAAAGGGTGTTCCTAAGCTTAAAAGTTGTCAACCGTATTTTTTTAAGGTAGGAATAGTCTTGTTCTTACTCCTTGCCTAGGGTGCTCATATCTTATGTCCAGCAGCTTCAGCTAGCAAGATACTAGACTCCTCATATCAGATCAGTTTAAACCTGCCAGTAATTATTGCTAAGGATAGAAGGCTCTACGTTTATTTCAGTCCATGCTAGTAAGTTCAGTCTAGAGGAGAACAGTTTTCTTGTATAGTTACTCCTCTCATTTTATGTTCCTTTTAGCTAAATACGATTTCAAAGAATGCGTTCATTCTCTATGAGTTTTAGCTGAGTCCCTACTCTCAATCCAAACCAATTATCATGTTGGATATTCAGTTTCATGTCCTATCAGTGTTCTTATGCTCTCAGTATGCATACATGCCTCACGAACCCAACTCAGTTCATATTTCAGTTAGAAATCATTGTCATGTTAGTACTCTAGCTTTTAGAACTCAGTTGGTGGGATTGCATCTCTTTCCCTACCACCTCATCCTAGTTAGTCTTCATTCGAGGACGAATGATCCCAAGGGGCAGATATTGTAACACTCCAAAAATTCTAAGCTAAGATCCGAACCACTTTCCATAGGTGTCATGATAAATTCCCTAGTGTGGGAAGTGGTTTGGATGCGAATCATGGTCATAAGAAACTCCTATCAGCAAGTAAAGTTGAAAGCACCCCAACCAAAGAAGTTTTCATGTAAGACTAAAGTAGTTTCAACTTCAAATGATTATAACTCCTAGAATATGAAGTGTTAGGTGACCTAGTACCCACCAAATTAAAGGTCTTGTAATGTTATTTCCAACGCCACCAACCATGTATTAATATGAGTCGGGACTAAAATGTTATCAATATTTTACTAAAAGGTGTCTGTTTGTCAAAATAACAGACAACAACCACGAGAGGCATCCATGACTCGTGGTTTGCCTCCGTGAAAATGAACCTGTAGGTCAGTTTTGGGCCTGAGATTCACGTGGTTGATCTACGGCTCGTGGATCAAACAATGGACCATGGTTTCACCTCATGGAAATCAATCCAGAGGACCGAAAATTGCATAGGAACTACGACCTCAATTCCATGAACCGTGGTTCATTCCATGGGCCGTGGTTCATGCCCGTGGAACCGAGTGCTGAGTTTTTTTTTGTAGAAATTTTTACTTAGTTTCCTTAAGGGTATTTTAGACTTTTCCCACCGTACTTTAATTCTAATACTTTGTCGATTTAAGCATATTTTGAGGGATTATAATCCGACTTAGAATATTTTTCTCATTCTATCGATTCAAGCTTCAGAAAAAGAAAAGAATGCCCCCTTTCAACCCACAGACCTAGGGCTTCTTCCCCAAAGCTTCAAAAATTAATTCTAGTCCAGATTCTTCAAGTTTCAGGTATGTGGGATTCCGATGAGAATTTTGTTCCACCGTCATGCACAAAGCTTCAAATTTTGGCATGATTTTTACAAGTTATGATTCAAGGGTTCATACCCAACTATGCATGTTTTTACAAGAATTAAATTTCTTATGATACTATATGTTTCCCGTACATGTTTAAGTGATATTATATGAAGTTTTACAGAAAATTTCTTAAAATCTCTAGAATATAAATAAAATAGACTTAGCATGGATTTACAGCATCTTCTGCATGAATTAGCTTTCTTTTCAAGAACATAGCATGAAATTGTAGTATTTTCACATGAATTAACTTTTCTTCAGAATTTAGCTTAATCTACTAGCAATCAGTTTTAAAGCTTTGAAATTACCCAGTTATCAGCCTATAGCTTTTCAGAAAAAATAGAATGCTTTCAGTCTCAGTATTATTTTGCATTCTCAGAAAGTCAGTATTTTGAGCTATCCAGTATGTCAGTTTATTTATTTATTCATTTACTCAGTTGAGAGTAGTACTTAGCACCGAACAGATGAGGGGATGAAGTCTTACCCATCATTTTAGGTTGAGACCTTTAGTAGAAGTCCGTAAGTCACAAAACTACGATTCCACCATAGGTTATAAAGGTGTTACCCGTCATATTAGGCTTGACACCCTATTCCTCTTTGAACATTCGATTAGTGGATCCATGCTAGAAAATGTTTGTACCCTTGTCAAGGTATGAACACCCTCCCATCTAGGGTTATAGGTTGGCCCCATAGTTAGCTCATCTTGGGGTATGTCGGTTGATAGTACCTCCCACAGTTCAGATTCAGTTATTGCATGACCTTGTAGTGAGTTTTTCAGTCCAGTATTTTTCAGTTGCATGTTATCTTATTGGTCATTGCATCAGTTCACCTATTCAGTATCTTTAGCATGCTCAGTAGAAGAAACTCCCTTAAGGATCTACTTTAAACATGACTTTTGGCATGACTCATAGTTATCATCTTAGTTACACTATTTCATGATTTACAGACATAATTCATCTTTCCAGAACATGGATCCCCAAGTAATAGTTTTATTTATCTTAAGATATCATGATCTCACAGTTACAGTTCAGAAACATGACTTACACCCTCTTCAGTAAAAAGGGGCTTATGTTTTACAGTTTTGACTTATGCCCTTCAGATGTCATACTTAGTCTAGTTTTCAGCTATGCTTTCAATATACATGTTTTCTCATGATTTCAAATTTAGTGCATTATCTCACATACTCAGTACATTTAAAGTACTGACCGCATACTTTCCTTATGCTGCATTATTTCATGATGTAGGTTTCAGTTCTAGCTTCCAGGACCATGGTCATACAGATCGCAACTTCCAGTCAGCAGGGGATGAGTTCTCCTTATTCGGGAACTCCAGTCAGTTAGTAGTCATAACAGTTTATTTTCAGTTCTTATATATTGATTAGAGCTAGTTGAGGATCATGTCTCAACTAACTGTAAGTCAGTATTAATAGAGGCTTCATAGATAGACAGGCAGGCAGTCAGTTAGTTGTATCAGTTTTCAAATGATTTTGTATCTCAGTTTATGAAAGTTCATTTGTTATAATATTTCTTTTAAGAGCTCAGCACATTTCAGCTTCCGCATTATCTTTCAGTCTATATCTCAGTAGTATGCAAGGCCATGAGTTAGCTTGGGGTCACTTGTGATTCTAAGCACCTTGTTGCATCCAGAGTGTAGGCTCGGGGCGTGACAAGCCACTCTATCAACTCTCAAAACTCGTGTCACTGGATTCTTCTCCATTTTCCTCAATGAGGAAAGACAACTCCTGGGCATCTTCTCATCTCAACTTGGGGATCATCTTGCTTGGAGTGAAATCTTTGACAAGGGACTTGATCCCTTTCCATATTCACACCAGCAATTTGTCACGAGAGTGTACCTTCTTCCTTTCTGCATCTGGCTCCTCTCGAAGCTCTATATCAGCCTGCATCAGGGACTTAAAGGTGGCAATGGGAATGGAGGTACATGCTATTTTTGATAGTCTGTAAGTAGAGGGAGGCACTGTCTCTAATGGGACTGATGATAAGCCCTCAAGTATGGTCTTCATCACTGCCACATATTCCCGGAGTGACTCTAAGGTCATCTTGCCACTGCCAAACTAGCTCCCGCTCCATCACCACTCTAGCCACTACTGCTCCCTCTCTCAAACTCCATCTTCCTCTTCTTTTGGCTGCAGCTGGAAGCACCCTTCACCTTTGAAAGGTCAAAGGGCTTATCAATATGGGTAATGCGGTTAGTGAGCTCTATGGGCACATTTGCCCACCTGCACAAAATAGAGATTAGTAAAGGGAAAGATAGGTCCCTGGTATGCAGTGTCATGAAGTATCTCCACTCCTCCATAATCTGTGCCCCTGCATTCACCGGAACATCCTTCACCAAGAAATCCACTATCAGGGCTCGAGCAAAGGTCAAGTCTGAAGTATTGTTAGAAGGACATACCCTCCTAGCCACTTACTATAGCCACCTTTTTGTGTATGGAGTGAAGTGGAGTCTAGTAATCCATGTTAGCTATCCATCCCAAGGAACCAAATCCCTATTCTCCTCTGCTACCAATTCCCTCACCATCCACTTCCTATCTGTAATATCCCTCCATGCCCAGTATTCGGTCTCATTGAGATTAGGAACCCCCAAAGCTTTATTGATTTCCACAGTAGAAATCCTAATGTTCTCACCCCGAACATATACTATGGGACTTGGGGAGTTCCAGTTAACAGTGGGGATATAACCACAAATATCCTAAACCCAATTTTCATTCACCTCCTCTGGTATTTGCACTAGAGGTAACCACCCGACTTCCCTCAGCCAGCGATAGGACTCCGATGCTTTCTCATAGATCTCCAGCCTGCTAGGCTCCCTCTCTAGACCAAAACCTAGAAGGCTTCTCTCCTAAATAAATCCCCTAACCCTCTGATCTAAATACCACTGGCAGCTCAACTCATTTGCAAATTATTCATATTCCACTTCTTCTCCTTCGGCCATGTTCATCTCTACAAAAAGGGAAAATAACGGTGTTAATATGTTAAATTTACATGGAAAGCAATCATTAAAGAATCTAGAATGTCAAAAAGGTGCAAGTTGGAAAGAGTTTCCCAGCCTGTACAACTACTGTTTTGGGCCTCTCGTCACGACGAATGTTGTGTCATTGCAATGAGTCATCATGATGAGACTGGACCATCGTGATGAGTCTTCACAATGAGACAATTCCCATCGTGATAATGCCATCGTCCCTAGCCAACCATTTTCCAAAAATAGCAATTTTTGAAAAATGTGTTTTATTTTCCTAAATTTTCCTACAGATCAGGCATAAACAACATCTTTTATTTGTTGTTTTATGATTATTTAAACTTCAAAAAATCAAGTCTCAAACATTGAAACTATTCCAAGAAACCTTTAAACCATTTTTACCCTTTTTTCAGTCTAGGACTCCATAAACTTCATTAGAACTATGTGAGGTGCAGTGTACGCGCGTTAACAATATAAATCTAGTAAGCATGCTTTGTAAATTAACCCTACAAGGGAAAGGAACTACCCCTTTCCCCAAACCCCATTTCAAGTATGATGGGCATAAAATCTATGTAATTTAGATATAATAGTAATAATTAAAGTCATGGAAGGAGCATTTACCTTGAGAAACTGATAAAGAGGGTGTTGAAGTTGAGAGGATTTTAGTGTGGGAGTGAGGGGGGTGATTTTTTTAAAGTGGGAGAAATGAACTTCTCCACTCCCTTAAAATTAATTTGACACTTATCTTGATAAGCCACGCCTCATCACATTGTTCTATCACAATGAGACCCTACTTGTTATGATGAGGCTGCTCACCGTGATAAGCTAGTATGGGTGCTCAATCCTTTTTGGGTTAAACTTTTGTGTTAAGTCTTTTTTTGTCTCTTCGACCTTGGGAGTCTTAATCTTAGCTCCCTCAATAAAACCCTTCTTCAAGTTGGAGAAGAGAGATAAAAGGAAATTTGGTTTGTGTCTAATATTTAGTCCACCCTTGTTATTTCTTAAGGTCTTGATAAAGATACGATGGGAAAAAAGTATTCCAGTATGATGAATGACTTACCTAGGTCAGTTATTAGTGAACTCATGCCCTACACCTTTCGAGTCCATCCAAAAATGAACAGTTGGTAAATTGGTATCTATTATAATGACCCATTCCATTATTCTTTAAAAGTCACGATAAAAATAAATGAATTAATAAATTTGGTGATATGAAATAGTGAGATTTATTTTGGGATAATCAAATGAAGCACGAACTTAAAATGTGATAAAAAGTGGACTGTCAGCACTGCTCATCGTGGCAAGTCGAGACTTATTGTGCAGCTCATCATGAAAAGAAGGGTCTCATTGAGATAACTATGAGATAGAGCCTCGTTTAAAGGGTCTCAACCTCCAAATTCTTTTCCGAAAAGGAGATCTTCTTGTAAAAATGCCCCAGACCTATTCTAATCTTAAGAAAGTAAGAAAAGAGAGGAAAAGCTCTCAGAATAGGGTCGGATTTTCTCCCTCCTTATGGTGATTCTCCCTTCGAATTTCCTGGAATGAGAATAACAAGCAAGTTGCACGCATCTAAGCAACAACTCAATATCGAGGTAGGTTATGGTTTAAATAGTAGTAATGACTTGGATTATTAAGAATGCATTTTGTGTAGAGGTAGACAGAGACAACATGATTAGGCCTTCGGGCACGGAATCTAGATAAAAGTTACTGGAGTTAGTTGATAAACCTAAACTTGTGCATAGTCATGTTGTCTTTACAAACTTCTTATATAAAGTAATATGATAGGTGGAAATGATCTTGAGGCTTAGATTATTATGTGTAATGAAATAGTAAGAACGAAATTGAAGAAGGAACTAGGTTATGAAGTGATCAACTTCTAGAACAAATCCTCAATTAGTTGTAATGATAATTCATAACCTGTGTGATCTTGTTGTAGACCTATTGTGTTGATTATGATTTGTTGATGCATTGACCTAACAGTGGCACTCCCCATATCATGGGGTGAAAAAGTGTCCTAACAAGAATTACCTTAGCAGAAAGACCTAGAAACAAGAGAGTTTGTTTGGCAGTAAGAGATAGGGTGAATTATGATTGTGAGTTCTGTAAATGAACTTATTTAAACACCAGTAGGAGGGTAAATAGCTACACTTGATTTATGGTCCTTGGACATACTTGAAATGATGAACAAGGGTTGGTGACGTCTTGTATGTATAACTTGTTTAACTGGAGTTGAGACTCATTTTATTACATGATATGTGGTCAAATTACGTAACTTGCGATTAGTTTTCAGACATGTTTGAATTGCATATATTTTCCTGTTATGCTTGAATAAATAAGCTACATGTACAAGAAGTGATGAGGGGGTTGAGATGAATAAGTGTAAGCGTATTTTGAGACACTTTGTATACCATGAGAGATAAGTTTGAGAACCTAGTTGCATTGATATGGATATTGACATGATTACTATGTAGCGGATACCACACTGGTATGGTCCATAGAAGCCTAGGGTCCTTTGCAGGTCATGGATAGTGGGAAAAAAATAAGACCCTTAGCATGTGTATACACTCTGTTACTTATCATGGTCATTCATGGTGAGCTAGTATTGTGAGCTGAAATGAGACTAGAGGTTCTAGCCGTGATGATAGAGACTGAGTAGGCATAAAATCCACCCTATTGTGATTGTATTCGAAATCGAGTAATTCGTGTGAGTTTATGCATAATTATGTATTTCGTGTCTTGTTAGGTTAACTTGATGGTTGTTGGTGACTATACTATATATATGCATATGATTTATTATTGTGTCCGTGAGCATTATATGGGTTAAGCTAAAAAGAGATTTTATTTGCTTACTTGTGATGTTTGTAGGGAGAACTTGAGAAGTGGGTAAGATCTGTTAATAATTAACGAAAGAATTATGAATGAGTAACTAACCTTAGATGTGAGTTTTCAAGCAAAATACATGGAATAGAAAACATACTCGTGGTTATGTCCTTAAGCTAGGAATAATAAAGAAGCTAACTAGAACCTGGAGATGTGATTCCATAGGATTTGTAGTGGAGTAAGTCTGAGGTACTTTTGGTGTGAATGGTTATAGCGATAATTTTATTATATATTGATATGAAGGTTGTCTGTTGTATGTTGATTTCTATGCATGATTTATATGATCTAATCTCAGTAGGCTGATGATACCTACCTGTACGTGTGGTTGTACTGATGCTACTCTTGCTACACATTTTTGGTGTAGATGTGTGGAAGATTGATTGAAATTACATTCTATGGCATAAAGTGTCTCTACCATCATCTTTCTTGTTTTCTACTCCTAAAAAATGAAAGCTGTGTCTTTTCATTGTCATATCCTTCTTAGAAGCTCTTATACAGACTTAGGCCAAATTTTGGAAACAGTTGTACTTTTGGTATTGAAAAATAGTCTATTGTATCTTAGATTTGATCAATTCTTATTTAATGTTTCAGTTATTGTTGCAACTGATACCATTGAAACTATTCTAAAAATACTTCTGCAAATGCTTATGGTTGGGTGTTTCAGGGTTCTCCTATGAAGATAGATTATAGTAGGTGCCCCCATAATTTCATCATAATTGGGGTCATGAAAACCTAGACCTAACCCGTCTTACGTTCACACCAGGAAACTCATAACACAAGTAGTCAACTATAAACATTCCAGGTTCATGATTCCTAACAGTCTCCATCCAGACTCCGTGCCCGAAAGCCTAATCATGCTATCTCTGTGAATCTCCATACAGTAATTATGTTCACAAAATTAAAGTCTTTACTACAAGTTGAACCATAACCTACCTCAATGTCGAGCTGCTACTACGATTGCATGCCAATTGCTCCTTGCTCTTGTTCCAGGAATCCTGAGGTAGAATCCATGAAGAGGAGGAAAGAGTCATGCTATTTGAGTCTTTTCTCTCTTCTCTTGGTGTTCTAGGCTTAGTAATAGACCTAGGATAATTTTAGGGAAAACCTACTTTTTAGAATTGAGATGGGAACTGATTAGCTAAATCCCGTCATTCTACCTTGCAAGCTTCAATGCAATAGAAGTTTCCTCACTGCGGTGAGCTCGTTGTGACAAGAAAGGGACCTCTAAAGAGGAACTCCATGGGAAGTCCAACATTTGACTTTATTCTAATCGTGCCCATTTTAAACACCACCATTATTATTTCCATACGTGACTCATAGCACAAAATTTTTAATTCTTTCATTTTATCGCGAGATTTTTATTAACAATGCAACGGGTCATTACATTAGATATTAATTTACCAACCATTTATCCCTTAACAAACCTGAAAGGCATAGAGGCACGAGTTCCAATTACAAACGAGGTCACCTTATTTCTGTGCTTCACTTAATTCCCTCGAAATTGTTATGTTATGCAACGATTTTCACTAGAATTAACTTCACACACTGTCTTTTTGATGAGATGTTCAAACAATGGGGGCGGACTAAAACATCCAGCACAAATTGGATTTTTCTTACTCATGATTCCCTAACTTAAGGAATACTTTGCCTAGGCGGGTTCTTTCAAGGCCCCATGATGCTGGGAAAATAACATTCAACATCAGTATGCAAAATCAACAAGCATAACCGAACTAATGTTGAGCTAGTGCAGTGAGAAGTTACTCGCTACGGCGAGACCGCTGCGGTGAAAAATAGTGTACCACAGTGAATGACGGAACATACTTAAGGGGAAAAGGGATTCATTTCCCACACTTTGCAAAAACCAACTTCCGTACTCTCTTCAAAATCCTCTCAAGCAAAACATTCTCCTTATCGATTTCTTATGTAAATCTCCTCTTATTGCTTTGATTTTATTGCACATTAAGTCTACATCTATTTATCTTAAGCCTATTTGCTTGATTCAAAACAGAATTGGGGTGTTTGGGGTCTTGTTTTGTTCTTGCCTGTAACGACCAGATCTATCGTTATTTCAGGAACCACGACATCACAAATTTATTGGAATGATTTAAAATACTTTTAGTATTAAGTGGGGTGACGTGACAGAAAATTTCAGATTTTTGGAAATGATCTGGGATAACGTCACTCCTCTGTAGCAGTATTTTATCCACTATGGAGGATATGCTATGACAAAAGGATATCTGCTATAGCGGAATGACAGAGGCAGTAGCCTCAGAATGGGATTTTAATAAAATAATTCTCCTCCTCAGTTTGGAAACATACGAGGGTTCCTACAAAAAACCTCCTATGTTTCTCCAAGACTTGGGAACCATGGGTAGGAGGGACTATGGCTGAAGGGACACGGAACAACAGAATCCAGGATAGTCATTCAGCTGGAAACACCTTCACGGAGCCAGAAAATGCATCTTTGCAGCTGTTTGGCGTCCAGGTAGGCTAGGTTTTCACTTGAGTAGATAGACCTATTTACATTTCTACTATTATGTAGTTGAAGACGAGAATTCATGATTAGGCCTCCGGGCATGGAGTCTGGCGGATTCGGTATTGGTTATGTGTGGATTAGGAATTGGTTGGTTGAGATTGTGAATTGCTAATATGTAATTGTTGGCTTTACATGTTGTCTTGATATGGGAAGAATGATAGGATTCCAGGGACTGGAATGTCGAAAAGGTTCGGGGAATCGAGAAATGCTTGGGGTAACTAAATGGGTAACGAAAATAGGGAAATTCCTAATTAAGGTTCGGGTGTATGAGTGTAATAATAAGGAGTGGTTAAATCACTAAGGTTAAGGCTTGGCTTGCCCATATTATAACTAACTTTGGAAAGGTTCGTAATCAATGTAGTTATTAAGATGTGTTATAAAAAGGGGAAATGGGATTTAGTCTTCGGACGGGTTAGGAATTGAGTTACGTACCCGGGACAAAGGGTAGGTGATGGTTATTGATTCCTGTATGCATTGTATGTTTGTGTAAGCATGTCTAAGTATTTTTATGGTTTGCATTGCTTAGGGAATGATTTAGGAATGTCCAAAAGTCCTATTTTTCAGTCTTGTGAAATGAACTAAGTGCTATTGCTTATTAGTTTACAAGTGTTGATTGTTCATTGTTTGTGACTGTGGATTTATGTGACATTTGGTTGGCTCGGGTACCACTCTTGGTACGGGATATACTAACGGTTGGCTTGGGTACCATGCATGGTATGGGATATACTAACGGTTAGCTCGGGTACCATGCCTGGTATGGGATAACACTAATGGTTGGCTCGGGTACCACGCCTGGTATGGGTTTACTTTATTATATTATTGCATCTTTATTAATGGTTCCTTGAGTGGACCGGGTTGTGTTTATGAATTGTGGTTGTGTAATTTTTGTCCTTGAGAGGCAGAGTTGTGACATCGCTTTATGAGTTTGGTCTTGGTGTAGACCGGATTGTGTGTTTGACACTTAGGTATTGTCTAGAGAGGATCCAGGGTGGGTCCGGGATATGTAACGCGGTATAATTGTTTTTATTGTGGGTTGATGACCATGGTTATAAAAGTGGATCACAAGTGACTAGCAAGCTAGGGGAATGATTGAGAGTCAGGTGTCGTACTACTAGCGGTTATTGTCACGTTATGGAATTATCTAGGGACCCTAGTGGGGCTCAGATACTCTTGAGCAGTACCATGAGGGTAGTGGGTCTGGATTGGCAAGGATGGGGTCATTTCTGGATGCATAGTCACAGGGGAATAAACTAGGATAACAGAGAGGCAGTCAAGGTTGGATTTAGTGGTCGAGTTTAAGGTTAAGGTGACTTGGGAAGTCTAAGGTTAGTGTGACTTTGGAAGTCTAAGGTTAGTATGACTTGGGAAGTCTAAGGTTAATGTGACTTGGGAAGTCTAAGCTTAGCGTGACTTGAAAGTCTCAGGGGTGAGGGAGTTGGCAGCAAAAGGAACATAAAAAGGTGAGGTAAGGGGTGTGAGTAGATGATCGATTGAGATCGGGCCTGGTAAAGGTAAACAGTGAAGGATGGATCTATATTATTTATTTTCATGTTTTTCCTGTTTTCCTATATGATGGTGCATATGGATTCGGGTCGATCAACGATGCCTAACAGTACATGTGGTTGTACTGACTCTACTCTTGCTATACCTTTTTGGTATAGTCTGGTTGCAGGGTTGGTGATGTTTCATAGGTACATGACGATTGTGATCTGCAGTAGCTTCTGTCCTTTGATTCCATTCACGGAAGTTGTGTCCCATTTACATTTCTCTACATAAATCCTGTAGTAGCTCTTGTACCTGTTTAGACGAGGTCCTAGGGAGGGTGTTGTAAAGTTGTAAAAATAGTTGTATTGTATTTCTTCATAAAGGAGTTTTTCTGAATAAAAGGTTGTAAGGTTTTCATATATTAAAAATGGAGGTTTATGGTTATACTTGAGTTTTTCGTATTTACCTGTTAGATGGGTGGTAAGGGTTCGTCTATCTAGGTGCATAGAGTAGGCACCCGCACAGCTCGATAGGTTGGGTCATGACAGAAGGTATCAGAGCCTAGGTTATCGGTCTCCTAGTACAAGAGCAAAATGTCGAATAGAGTCCTACGGATTGGTGTGTTGACGTCCACATTAAATCTTTGGGAAGCTATGAAGCATTCTTGGAAACATATCCCTTCTTTCATTCCTTCGTGTGGTTGTCACTTGCTTTCAAGGGTTGAGCTCAATTGGTATCTCTCGATCCCAATTGGTATCTCAACAAAGTAAAGGGGGTCATTATACTCCGATTGCGATAAGACAAGCAAGAGAGGTTGGAACCGGGAAGGTTCCAATTGGTATCTGGCCAGAGAGGCTGTGGTGAAAAATGGATAATCGGCTAATGGTCATCCATGAATACGAATAGAAGGTGAATTTATGTGACTTAATTTTTGCTGTGACCTGAAGTGAAAATGTTGTGTATTGTTGTGCTTGTAGGACCTACTTGAATTATGTGTACTTGGTTACCTTGATGTGAATGTTGAGTCTGCAGAGGGTCATAAGTTGAAAGTAGTGTGTCTTGGGTCTGTGCATAACTGTTAATTGTATTGACTGAAATTGTGTCACATCTTGAAAAGTACTTATCATTGGTTAAGATGATAAGGGGATGGAATTGTGACTGTAGGGAAACTTCGGTCTCAGGACGGTCGGGACTTGGTTGGGAACCATGGGAACAAGGGAACTATTCATGTGTAATAGCGAGAAGGTATTGTTAAGACCAATTGTCCTTGTAAAGCTGTTGTGATTGGTGATTTTTGTGATCGATGCTGAGTTTTGATATATGCATTGCCAGGAATGGTCTTGGGGGTTGTCTAAGACCATGGTGGGATTAGACAATGATAACCGGGAAGGGGGAAGGATGCACTTGCTGGAAATTTCAAATTTCTGGGCTGTCATCGTCGAGACCGTCATAGCGGAACTGTACCGCTACGGTGATCCCACTATAGCAGTACCACTATAGCGGAGTGACAACCACCATAACAGAAGGGTGTGACGCAGAAGCCTCAGCCTATTTTCCCCTATTTTTCATTCATTTCCGAGGCAGTCTAAGGGAAAGAATTAAGCTACGAATTGCTATGTAAAACAAGGAAATCAACGATTTAGCTAATATGGTATGCATATAAGGGATATTGTCAAAAAACTAGCATCCATGTGTGGAATTTAAAGGGGGTAAAGGAAAGGGAGATATTGTCTAACACAAGCCCCAAACAAGGGCGAATCCCAAAAAGTAGTAAATTGTAAAATAAAGGGAGAGAGGGGAGGTCCTAAGCCTCATCATCGCTCAGTAAGGGAAGCTCCTGCCTGTCCTCAGGCTGTAGGGTGGGGAGATCTTGGCCTGGGGCATCACAAGAGAACATGACCTTAATGGTCTTCCACATCCAGGAAAATATACGGTCCTGGGAGCGCCTTTTATTCTTCTCCTCCTCTAACTCCCTTCGGAGTGCAGCAAAGTCCTGAGCAGTAGAGGGTGGGGATATACCTTCAGCAGCAGCAGTGACCTCCATGAACCTCCTGACCGCAGCCAAATTCTGCTCTAGCTGGGTGCTAGTGATCTGGGGCTGAGGCTGGGAAGGGGAAAGGGTGTCATCATCATCATCATCATCGGCCTCCCCGACTGGTTGACTGCTCCCTGCTTCGTTCACCTTTCTCTTCTTCTTGGAGACTACCTTCACCCATACAGGGTCGAAGGGGTCGTCCATAGTCACCTCCAAGTCAGTATGGTCCTCAAGCACTCTAACCCGCCTGCACAATGCAGACACCAAGCCGGAAGGTAGGGGCCCTTTCTATGACACCGATAGAATTCCTTCCACTCGGAGATGATTTGTTCCCCCACATTCAACCACCAGGGCCCGAGCATAGGTCACATCGGTCTTATTGCCCGATGGGCGGATTCTCTGGGATACCAAGTTTAACCACATTCTAGTATTCACAGAAAAAGTAGGTGCTAGTGATGCCCTCGGGGCTGATCCCATAGACCTGATCCCTTCACGCCTCATCCCCCAGAGTGTCCCTCAACTAAGTCATGTCCCAGAGCCAAAACTTGGCCTCGTATGCTTTGTTGGAGAGGTGAGGCACTCTAAGCACCTCATTGAAAGTCTGAACGTCCACAGGGACATCCACTCCTCGGATACGGATGGTGGGGTTGGGCTCATCCCAACAGACTGTAGGAAGAATGGCATAGAACTCCCGTACCAAGCCTGTCTCTGCGGGAGGAGGAGCTACTAGCAAGGACTCCCAACAAAACTCTCTAACTCTATGGTGGAAGGCGGCTACTTTTCCATCCACACTTGTCATCTTGCACCCCCTCTCATAGCAAATGCCCAGTATCCGATAATCCATGAACCTCTGCCGGCTAGCTTCGTCAGGGAAACGCTCGTTGGAATACACAGGCAATTATTGTCCTTCATCCATTGGAAGTATAACCTATAATGTAACAAGAAAATTGGATTAGAACTCAGTAGGGCATAAGGGATTTAGAAAAAGGGGGAAATTTTTTCTAAGTGTCAGCTTGTGAAGCTACTGGTTCGCGGCCTTCCGCTATAGCGGACGATCATCCATCATAGCAGAACCGCCATAGCAAAAAAATATTCGCCATAGTGGAACCGCAATAATAGAGCCCAACCACTATAGAAGTATTCATCATCCCCGAAGCTTCAAGGGGTGCAACAATGGTGCCCCTTGACCCAAAACTCTATTTCTAACAATCCAAGTTCGGATCCGTGCTCCTAAAGTATTCTATTACTATTTTCTATAAAAAATTGGGCATTATAACCCCTAAATTCCGTCCAAATTACAACTTTTGTTCAAGAACAACCCTTCACCTCCCACCCCATTTTGGCCAAAAATAGTATAATCCTTACACCCATAATGCCTTGGAGGCATTATAAACGTAAGGGAAGCATCCATGCTTTGGGAATCTAACAATAATCCAACCTAAGGTCCAAGTTCAAAACCCACTACAATGCATACCCCAAATCCTCATTTTCTACCAAAATCATGTCTAAATTCGTGCAAGGAGGTAAAGAAACAAGTAGAAACGAGTCTTACCTAAAAATTTCAACGTCAGGATCGGGGTGATCGTAAGAGAATGTGGTATTTTTGGAAGGAATATGGGGAGAATGAGGGGTGGAATCCGTTTCTCCCTATTTCAATGTGTTGTTAACCGCTATAGCGGTTGACAGTCCGCTATAGCGGAAGCGCTATGGTAGAATAATATCTGCTATAGCGGACGAAAATACATTTTGGAAAGGAAAGGTTCTCCCGGGTATTTTCAAATTCTTTTGCTCTGACATTATCCGAACCCCGGATTCCTTGGGTACTCGGGAGAGGTCACGCATAGATTTTCCTTGGGTGACTTGGGAAATTATCGTCACAGCAGCATAATATTATGTTGCTTTTAATCGGTGCGACTAATTGAGGGAAGGTTTTATAATTCGCGTAGGTTCATAAGTTACACGATCATTTGGGATAGTGAGAGAGTCCCGAGCTAGTTTCTTTCATTTTCTTGATTTTGGGATCATTCGTGGACAAAAGATGGGTAAATTGGTATTTGTTGTAATAGTCGGATCCGTCATTATTTCAGGAACCATGACATCGCGAAATTTCGGGAATGATTTAAAATAATTTTGGTATTAAGTGGGGTGACGTGATGGAAAATTTCAGATTCTTGGAAATCATTCAGGATGATGTCACTCTGATATAGTGGTATTTTATCCGCTATATTAGAACCGCTATGGCAGAAGTCCATCCCTTATAGCGGAATGACGGAGGCAGTAGCCTCAAAATGGGATTTTAGTAAGAGATTTATCCTCCTCAGTTGGGAAATATATGAGGGTTCCTCCAAAAACTCTTCTATGCCTCTCCAAGACTTGGGAACCATGGGGAGGAGGGACTATGGTGAAGGGACATAGAACTGCGGAATCCAGGATCGTCATTCAGCCAAAAACACCTTCACGGAGCTAGAAAATGCATCCTTGCAGCTGTTTGGCGTCCAGGTAGGCTAGGTTTTCACTTGAGTAGATAGACCTATTTACATTTTTACTATTATGTAGTTGAAGAGGAGAATCCATGAGGCTTCCGGGCACGGAGTCTGGCGGATTCGGTATTGGTTATGTGTGGACTAGGAATTGGTTGGTTGAGATTGTGAATTGCTAATATGTAATTATTGGTTGTACATGTTGTCTTGATATGGGAAGAATGATAGGATTCCAGGGACTGGGATGTCGAAAAGGTTCGGGGAACCGGGAAATGCTTGGGGTAAATGGGTAACGAAAATGGGGAAATTCCTAAATAAGGTTCGGGCATATGAGTAGAATAATAAGGAGTGGTTAAATCACCAAGGTTAAGGGGTGGCTTGCGCATATTGTAACTAACTTCGGAAAGGTTCATAATCAACGTGTTATTAAGATATATTATAAAAAGGGGAAATGGGATTTAGTCTTCGGACGGGTGAGAAATTGAGTTATGTACCCGAAAAAAGGGTATATGATGGTTATTGATTCCTGTATGCATTGTATGTTTGTGTATTCATGTCTAAGTAGTTGTATGGTTTGCATTTCTTAGGGAATGATTTAGGAATGTTAAAAAGTCATGTTATTCAGTATTGTGAAATGAACTAAGTGTTATTGCTTATTAGTTTACAAGTGTCGATTGTTCATTGTTTGTGACTGTGGATTTATGTGACATTTGGTTGGCTCGGGTACCACGCTTAGTACGGGATATACTAATGGTTGGCTAGGGTACCATGTCTGGTATGGGATATACTAACGGTTGGCTCGGGTACCACACCTAGTATTGGATAACACTAACGGTTGGCTCAGGTACCACACCTAGTATGAGTTTACTTTATTGTATTATTGCATCTTTATTAATGGTTTCCTAAGTGGACCGAGTTGTTTTTATGAATTGTGGTTGTGTATTTTTGGTCCTTGAGAGGACTGGTTGTTACATTGCTTTATGAGTTTGGTCTTGGTGTAGACCGGATTGTGTATTTGACACTTAGCTATTATCTAGAGGGGATCCAGGGTGGGTCTGGGATATGTAACGCTGTATAATTATTTTTACTGTGGGTTGATGACCATGGTTATAAAAGTGGATCACACGTGGCTAACAAGATAGGGGAACGACTGAGAGTCAGGTGTCATACTACGAGCAGTTATTATCACATTGGGGAATTGTCTAGGGACCCTAGTGGGGCTCAGATACTCTTCAGCAGTACCATGAGGGTAGTGGGTCTGGATTGGCAAGGATGGGGTCATTTCTGGATGCATAGTCACGGGGGAGTTGACTAGGATAATCGAGAGGCAGTCAAGGTTGGAATTAGTGGTCGGGTTTAAGGTTAAGGTGACTTGGTAAGTCTAAGGTTAGTGTGACTTGGGAAGTCTAAGGTTAGTGTGACTTGGAAAGTCTAAGTTTAGTGTGACTTAAGAAGTCTAAGGCTAGTGTGACTTGGGAAGTCTAATATTAGCGTAACTCGAAAGTCTCGGGAGTGAGGGAGTTGGCTGTGGAAGGAACCGAAAGGGGTAAGGTAAGGGGTGTGAGTAGATGATCGGTGGAGATCGGGCCTGGTTAAGGTAAACGGTAAAGGATGGAGCTATATTGTTTATTTTCATGTTTTTCCTATTTTCCTATATGATGTTAAGTATGAATTCGGGTCTATCGATGATGCCTACCAATACGTGTGGTTGTACTGACTCTACTCTTGTTATACCTTTTTGGTATAGTCTGGTTGCAGGGTTGGTGATGTTTTATATGTACATGACGATGGTGATCTGCAACAGCTTCTGTCCTTCGATTCCATGATAGATGTTGTGTCTCATTTACATTTCTCTACATAAATCATGTAGTAGCTCTTGTACTTATTTAGACTAGGTCCTAGGGAGGGTGTTGTAAAGTTGTAAAAACAGTTGTATTGTGTTTCTTCATAAAGGAGTTTTCCTGAATAAAAGGTTGTAAGGTTTTCATGTATTAAAAATAGATGTTGATGGTTATACTTGAGTTTTTCCGCATTTACCTGTTGGACGGGTAGTAAGGGTTCGTCTATCTTGGTGCATAGAGTAGGCGCCCGCGTGACCCGATAGTTTGGGTCATGACATTGCCCTTATAGGAAAGAATTTTTTAAGCATGCCGATTAGATTACAATCTTAACTGGTTTACAATGGCCTCTTTGTAGTTTTTATGGAGTTCACGGGGTTCTAGACTCGAAAATGGAGTAGGGTAGTGGAAATGTTTTTGTCAAAATTTCAAATGCATTGGGGCTTATTTTCGGAACCTTAATCTCTCATGAAATAAGTGTTGAGCACTACTAGTTCATGCCCGATCTATGAGAAATCTTGATAAAATGGAGCACATTTGAAAAATCTCTATTTTTGAATGCTTGATTGGCTGGGGACGATGACCTCACTACAACAAGAGTTGCTTCATCATGGAAACTTCACCGTTA
Source organism: Jaltomata sinuosa (assembly GCA_003996215.1). Lineage (NCBI taxonomy): Eukaryota > Viridiplantae > Streptophyta > Magnoliopsida > Solanales > Solanaceae > Jaltomata > Jaltomata sinuosa. The sequence goes on from QJPP01002656.1 coordinate 37,052, forward strand.
TGGACTGGTCTCATCATGGTGACCTCACTGCAGTGGGAAACATTTATTGCAGCAAAGTCGCTGAGGCAGAAAACCTGCATCAGACCGGGAATTTTTCAAAATAATTTCTTTTAGGCTTTTTAGCTTCATTTCCTTATACCTTATAATTTTCAAACTTTCAATAACACGATTATTTTCATTTCTTTCAAGATCATTATCATGGAAGCCGGTGATGAAGGGGATTTCATAAGGTTTGCAAACCTACAGATCCAAAGGCGATGTGTTGAGAAAAGGCTTAGGGGGTTCACTCGGGAGAGGAGCTTCCTGAATTCACTCTAGTAGGGAATTTTCCAAGGTTAGAGATAGAGGAGGAGGCGCCATAGTTCTACCACCAGTTGAGGGATATAAAGAGGTTGCCACTGGTACAGATACTTATTGAGACTAACGAGGGTTGGGTTAGGGAGTTCTATGCTCATCTCCCTACTTTTAACTAGAATGTCCCGAACCCTATCATATATGCTCGAGGTGAGAGCATTAGAATTTTAGCTATAGATATCAACCAGGCTTTTGGGTTACCAAATCCCCTCGAGACTAAATATGAGCCAAGGAAAGCTCTAGGGATGGGCAATGGTTGGCGGATACACTCGTGCTAGAGGAGCATAGGAATTACCAGCCTCCACTTCCTCCCAGATGCACGAAGGTGGCTAAATTTTATGTCTAGGAGGATTTTCCCTTCTTGTAACAATTCTAATGTAACCTACCCCCGAGCACTGATAGCGTCTTGCTTGCTAGATGGGGTGCCACTAGGAGCACAAATTGTGGATGAGCAGAAACTTTTTGCATCGCTACATTTCAAGGACCTGACCTTCCCCTCACTGATCACTACCATGTATTAGTAGGCGAATGTTCCTAGCAAACAAGGAGGCTGCATGCTTGCTCTGAACAAGCCCTTTGACCTATTGAGGGTGAAAGGTGCTCCCAGATGCGACAAATAGGAGAGAAAGATACGATCAAAGGGAGGTAGTAGTAGCAGTCGGGGTTGTGGTAGAGTTGGGTCTGGTTCTATACCGATCAGGGTAACTTTGGAGTGGCTAGAAGGGGATGTGGCTGCTCCGAGGAGGATGTTGTAGGGATTGGCATAGCCTTCACTAGAGATGATGCCCCCTCTGACGCTCGGACCATCAAATGTTGTAGGTCCATTGGTCCCCTATGACACCTTTGAGTCCCTGGCATAGGCCTATATTGAGCTCCAGGAAGTGCTGAATACGGAGAAAAAAAAGGGACACTCTCGGGACAAGATGTTGGTTCGCATGTGGAAGGTGATTAAGTCCCTAGTGAAGAACCTCATTCCAAAACAAAAAGTACCCAAGGTGAACCGGGCAGATGCACAAGAGTTATCCTTCCTTAGTGGGTTAGATGAAAAGGAGTGCAGTGACTCGAGCACCAGTAATTGATGGAGTGTCTAGATCATTTTCCCGCCCCTCATTCCACTCTTATTACTTGGTTCACTCTCCCTTTTAGGAGTCTTGTTAGACAATTTCCTTACTTTCTTGCATATTTGGATAATCTTTTATTTCTTTTCTTGTTGTTTTTGGATGTTGCAGATGTTGTTGGTGGCGTTTGAAGGATGATGGCCTTGTTTGTAGGATGGTACATTTTATAGAACTATTTTCGTATATTTTTAACTCTCAAAATTGCTTGAACAGCTAAAGTCCCAAATCAGGGGACTGAGAAAATGAGCTACTGGTTTGCGCCAATTCAGTGCCGTTGACGAGGTCCCGCTAGGGCTAACTCACTGTGGAAAGCATTGGCCCGCTGCTATGGATCAAGCTTGCTACAATGGTCCCTTCCTTGCAGAGGCGGACTCGCTGTGGTGAGAAAAACTTTGCCATAGCGAAGGAGCGGGAAAATGCCTGCTAAAACTGAATAATTTTAAGAATTTTATCGCAAGTTAAAACTGAATAATTTTAAGAATTTTACTGCAATGTATACATTTTTCTCTATCATTCAATGCACAATCAACAATACTATACAATTGTACAATGGTTTTATACTTTCAACACGTGACAACTTCATTACCGCCTTCTTAAATCAACAGTTTGATAACACCTGAGCATAAAACAATCATATTGTTGCCTCTATAATCAATAACTGAGCTTATCATTTCCTCACATAGTCACACAATCAATTCATTAAAATGATTCTTAAGGTCAAATACAAATTGGAATTGGTTAGATACCTATTGAACCCTTTCAGTACCAATTATCTTTGTTGAGATACCAATTGGAATCAACTAGATACCAATTAGACTCCACTCAGGGAAACAACAATCTGGGAAAACACGATAGGAAGGAAGAAAAGGGAAACAATTCCTAAATGTCTCCTAGCTTTTCAAAGAATTGATGTGGACGTCAACACACCAAACCGCAGGACTCTACTTGACATTGCTCTTGTACTTGTGAGACCAATAACCTAGACTCTGATACCAACTTGCACGACCCTAAATTACGGTGGGTCGTGCTAGCACCTACTTGATTCTAATTCGATAGGAGAAACCCTTTACTTACCCATCATGATTAAGCGATAGTCTTTTCTCTAAACAGTTCCACATATAATAATCAAGAGAAAACTCATAAATATAAATGTTCCATTAAACTTGAAAAATACACAAGTGTTTTGAAAAATAATAAATACAACCCTTCTCAAGACCTGGTGTAGACATATACAAGAGCTTCTAAAATAAGAAATATGACAAGAAAATATACATGACACAATTTTCTTCTGCGAAATAGAATATGGAAGTTGCTACTCGAGACTCTTCAATCCAAGCAATGAAACTTCAATCAACCTGTCACACATCTACACCCAAAAGGATATAGCAAGAGTAGCATTAATACGCCACACGTACTGGTAGATATCATCGAATGATCGAATGACTAAGATTAGTTCACATAATATGCATATAGAAATTAACATACGATGGCTGATCTTAATATCAACACTTACACAGAGAATTCAAACTCAAGCACACGTAAAGCACCACACCTCATACTTATCCACTACAACTCGCAAAATTGAATAAACCTTCTAAGTTTCGATTATCCTTAGGAGTTTTCCCTAGACGGTTTCCTTATAATCACAAGGTTCCCAATATAACATGCCTTCTCTCTCCAAAACTCACGTGTATCATTAGTCATGCATTTACATTCAATCACTTATCATTAATTACATATTCCCACCTACATCCAAAGTTCACCTAACAATCATCATGGTCATACGATTAAACTTTATTACAAACATATCAAGTGTTACTAACAGACATATCAAGGGTCAAATTAGAGGCATAATGGTGTCACGACCCAATTTCTCGGTCATGATGGCACCTACAACCCCCGGTAGGTGAACCAATCCTCGTAGCCCAGAACATTTAGTAATGGGCTACTATCTAACAAATAAGAGAACAAGACGAAGAGAACAGATAAAAGGACTATAAATATATATATATATGCGGAAACTAAACCAAACCCCAAGACCTGGTATCATAGTATAGAGCCAAACTACATACATGAAGTGCAAATAAACCAAAACTATATATACAGATGTCTCTGAATGGTAATAGAATACATGAAGCAAAAGATAAACTAAAGCTAAGCTCCGATCGCCAAGAGCTCACCCTCAGTCTGAAGTAGTCCCCAACAGATCTCCAAGCATAAATCACAATGATCTATCGGCGATGGCCCACGCTAGGATCTGCAGGGGGTAGGGGTGAGCACCAAATGCGAAGCATAAGGTACCCAGTAGGTATCATAGGTCGACTGGGCACATATAAGATAAAAGTGCAGTAATAGACAGAATAGAAGCAAGTAGTCACAGAAATCAATGAAAGGTACACAGGAACTAGCCCAGAGGGAAATCAACAGAACCACATATGAGGCTAGTAAGCAGAATATACACACCATAGGCACAGGTGAAAGTAAGAAATAACGCACCCGGGGTCCTTGCAACAACAGTGTATACAAAATAAGTTTACGAAATGGACGGTATACCGGTAACCTCAAGTGTAAGAAGAAGAGAGAAAGAGTAATAATAGGCATGCTCAGAGACATGAATCAAACTCAACTAGTCATACCAATCTCAAATCCAGAAACTAACAGTCTAGCAGTAACCAATCTCGTACTTATCCATAATAGGGAATAATTCTACAAGTAAATAGAAAGAGTCTACCTACAGTCCCTCGGCCGCCCATACAACCGAGGAACACAAACAAGTGAAAACAAACCCGCCGGCATCCCATACTACCGGAGCGTACAATCAGCAAACAACAAACAAGGGTGGAACCTCGAACCATGAATGATATGATGCATGAAGATCAGAAGTGCCATGGTATCTCTGTATGTACCTCCTCCGGCGCCGATCCGGCCCAGCAGGTAGGTTCCATGGAAGGACACTGCCCGTATACCTCTACTCCACCGTATACCCCTCTTTCGGAACACGCAGCCCGTAGCCCCTGGCCCGGATGGCAAGGTCCATGGAGGTCCCAGACCCCATACTAAAACTCAGTATCAGAATAGAGACCCAGTCTCGAATATGTAATGCCCAGACCCTGTCCAGGACTAAAGTAGTAGGAAAATATATCAAAAACCCCTCCAAGGGTGCCCGGGCGTAACCGGGTCTAAACAGTAAAAAGTCATCTCAGGTGCTCGGTCCGACCGAGACTAAAAATCATCTCAAGCAGCAAGAAAACTCAACTAGCACTCCGGCCCTGCCGAGTCTAGCGTAGTAGTAAAACTGGTGTTTTAAAACATAATTTTACTCTCTTTTACCCAAGAATACTCACAAGTCAATCAACCATTTCCAAATCATTTCCATCAAAAATGGGCCCCCCGGGCCATGCAAGGTTTAGAAAACAGTGCCAGTAGGCCCGAAGCCAAAACCACAGTAAAACATGGATAAAACCTCTTTATATGCATGGAAATGGTATGATCACACACAATAGCTGCCCCGCAGCTCACAATCAACATATCGACCCTGCACAGGCCCACAGCTACTCAGCAAGCATAACCAGCCTAGAAGGATAATTCTATGCCCGGGACTCGCGGACATTCCCAAAATCCCACCTTCTATGTTCCAGAGTCAACAAGGCCTCACAAGACCACAAGGGTAAATAAAATATATCGGCAAATACTACAAGCAACGGAGGAACAAAAGTAGGCGGACATGAATAAAGCGGTCGAGGTCTGTGGTACCAACCTAATAAACCAACCCAAGGATGCCCATTATTACAATTTTATTTTATATATACGGAGTCTAGGGAAAATAAACCGTAACCTACCTGTCGTCCGACGACAAGCTGCTAGAACAACGATGTCCAAGCTCGAACCACTCCAAGAAAATCCAAAACTAAATCGGAATCGGAATCGGATTTGAGATGGAACAACTTGACGTAGATAATTGATTTTCTTTCGATGACCGAATATTGCATCAAAGTAATTTTCCCTCAGAAATATTCGTTAGCGCATATAGAATCAACATGAACACAATAAGATGAATGAAACTTTATGTTGAAGGAAGTGATATGTATGTTGACAGCATTACATTTGCAAATTGTTAAATACAACATAAGTGCATGCTGCCAACTCAATTAATGCCACCATTCACTTTGGTGATTGCTGGCCACTCCCTCCCCCTACACGTGGAGTGGAGGTGGCAAGGCCAAAAAGAAGTTCTTATCCCGTTATTTATATATTCGGGTATTGCATAAATTCGTGGTATAATAAATATAATTTTTGAATATACCATAATTAACAGAAAATTATTTCAAATAAAACCTACTATATTATAATAATAATTTTCAACATAACTAAATTTACTATCTCCGTTAAAATATTTTTCAAAGGTAATAGTAATATAATATAACTTCCTACCACCTTCGACTTTTAAATAAAATATTTTCAAATACGCACGATTTCGATACTCAAAAATTCTCTCGGGATCCTCCCTTATTTTTTATAACTGTTTCGGAACTGAAATGGCGTCTTAAAACGTGAAGTTGAGGCTTAAATCGCGTTTAACCCGGCCCGGTTCGCGACCCGGTTCGCAACCCGTTTTCTGCCAGACAGTCCGCGGTAAAATAGTCATAACCTTTTCCTCCGAGATCAGTTGGACGTGAGGTTTTGTGCGTTGGAAACTAGACTCGTAGACCTTCGATTTGGTATTTCGGGGGACTTCTAACTCTTTATATATTGAGAGAAAAGCCCTGAGACATTTGACCCAATGTTCAGAAAATTTGTTAAAGATCTTACGATATCTTTTGTCGATTTGCTTGACTTCAAACTTATACGTGGAAATGACCGGAAGGGTCATTACAGATAGTGGCTAGAATTGCACTTATGCACTGACAGGTTGTTAGGATTTACATTCATCGCCAAATATTGCGATAGGTATATCAAGTGGTTTCTCCCACTGTGTTATGTTTTGATAGTTCCAAGAACCACATTATCGTATGTTGCCCCATTTATTGTTGTAAAGTTATGTATAGTACTAGAGCCATTGTAGCGATCTTTTTGTTGTGTCTGCCCGAGTTTTCAACTCTATCATTGCTTAGAGGGTTTATTGAGATTATATGGTAGAGATTATTGGCCATCAGACATTTGTAGACTTGATAGAGCTATAGATGCTTGGCTTGGATATTATTATGGACATGGATTGGTTGGTATCTTGTTATGCCAATGTTCACTATCGAGAAAAGTCTGTTATATTCCATCTTCAAGCGAAGTAGTTCAAGATTGGAAAGGTAATGCGACAATGCCTAAAAGCAGGTTTATTTCCTATCTTAAGGCAATGAAAATGATCATTAAAGGCTGCATTTACCATATTATTTAAGTTCAACATATTAATGTTGAGACACCGACTCTTCAATTTATTTTAGTGGCTAATGAGTATATAGATGAGTTTTTTGGTTTTCCCCTAGTATGAGAGATTGATTATACTATCGCTACTTTACCTGATGCCCGTCCGATATCAATTCCCCCATATAGAATGGCACCAAAAGAATTTAAGGAATTGAATGAACAACTGAAAGATTTATTAGATAAGGGCTTCATCAGGCCTAGTGCGTCACCATGAGGTGCACCAGTGTTATTTGAGCAGAAGAAAGATGGCTTGTTGCAAAAATGTATAGACTACCAAAAACTGAATAAGGTGACTATAAAGAACAAATATCCACTACCAAGGACTGATGGGTTTTTTTCCCAACCATAGGATGCCCGATGCTTCTCAAAGATTGATTTAAATTTAGTGTACCACCATGAACATGTTCGATAGGGTGATATTCAAAAGTTAGCCTTCATGCTCAAATATGGCAATTTTGAGTTTCTTATGATGTCTTTTGGGTTGGCGAACACCTCATCAATATTTATGGATTTGAAGAACAGTATATACAGGCCTTTTTTAGACTTGTTATCATTGTGTTTATTGACTATATTCTAGTATATCTCACTTAGAGAACGAGCATAGAGACAACATCCGAACAGTGTTTCAGGTACTCTAAGATAAGAGGTTGTATCTAAAGCTCTCGAAGTGTGAGTTCTTTTTGCATTAAATTGCCTTTTTGGGATATATTGTATCATATACTAGTCTTCAAGTTTATTTACAAAATATTAAGTCTGTGAAGACTTATTCTAGACCCATGATCCCTATAGAAGTTCATAGCTTTCTGGGGTTAGAAGGGTATTACAGAAGGTTTATGGAAGGATTTTCTTCCCTTTCAGCACCCTTGGAAAAGCTAACTCAGAGAGTAGCTATGTTTTAGCGGACTACAACCTATGATCACAGTTTCCAAGAGCTGAAAGATAGATTTACTTCAGCACCAATCTTGACCTTACCAGAGGGTCCAGAGGGATATGAAATGTATTGTGACACTTGAAGAGTTAGACTGGTTTGTGTTCTTATGCAACATGAAAAGGTATTAGCTTATGATTCTAGACAGTTAAAGAAGAATGAGAAGAACTACCCGACCCATGATCTAAAGTTGGCTGCAGTTGTTCATGCCATAAATATTTGGAGGAATTACATGTATGGCGTCAATATTGATATTTATACGGATCATAAGATCCCCCAATATATTTTTAGACTGAATGATTTGAACCTATGATAACGTTGTTGGCTTGAATTATTGAAAGACTATGATATGGATATCTTATATTACCCAGGGAAAGTCAATATAATAGTGGATACCCTCAGTCATAAGTCTATGGGCAGTCTATCATATTTGGGAGCTGAAAAGCGAGAGATGGATCGGAAGCTCCATCAGCTAGCAGGTTTAGGGGTTAGATTTTTCAACTCCAATGATACTGGGGTCACAGTTCAGGACACAACAGTATCACATCTAGTTTTTCAGGTAAAGGTTAAACAATAAAAGGATCCTAACAGAGAGAAGTTCAGAGGCAAGGCTCAGCAGAGGGAGTCTTTAGCGGTTGATATAGCAGGAGATGGAGTCTTTAGATACAAAGATCAATTATGTGTTCCAGATGTTGTAGGGCTTTGGCATCATATTATGGAAGAGACACACCATTCTCGCTAATATATCACCTAGGATCCATGAAAATATATTATGATATTAAGGAGATTTATTGGTAGTCGAGAATAAAGAAGGATATAGTTGAGATCGTGGCACAGTGCCCAAATTGATAGCAGGTAAAGATAGACATTAGAAGCCCAATGGGCTAATTAAGGAGAAAGGGATTCCATTTTGGAAGTGGGAGGCAACAAATATGAATTTTTGTGACAGATTTACCTCATTCGCGACAAAAGGTTGATTCTATCTAGGTGGTTATCGATAGGCTAACAAAATCAGCCTATTTCTTTCTAGTCACTGCCACATTCTTAGTAAAGATTATGTGGGATTGCACATTAAAGAGATAGTCAGACTTTGTGGTGCCCCAATATCTGTTATTTCAGACAATGGGACACAATTTACATACATTTACGGAGATCCTTCCAGAAGAGTTTGGGGATTCAGATCTTGGTAGGACTTTTCATTCTTAGACTGATGGCCTAGCAAAACGTAAGATCTAGATGCTCAATGATACATTATGGGCATGTGTGCTAGATTTCAGAGGGAACTAGAATGTTCACTTGTCAGTTATTGAGTTTGCTTATTATAACAACAATCATTAAAGCATTGGTATGGCACGATACAAGGCTTTATGTGGGAAAAAATGACGATCCCTTCTTGGTTTGTTTGAGGTGAATGAGTTAGGGTTTCTTGGACTTGACAAAATATAGCAGACTGTGGAAAAGGTTAAGTTGATAAGAGATGGGTTATTAACAGTTCAAAGCTTCCAGAAACCAAATTCGGATGTTAGACAATAGGACATAGAGTCCAACATTGATGATAATGAATTTTTGAAGGTTTCACCGATGAAGGGAATTATATAATATTGTATAAAGGGAAAGTTGAGCCCTCGATATATTGTACCTTATCGTATTATGTAATTGATAGGGAGATTTACTTACCAGCTAGAGTTGGCTCTATAATTAGAGGCATTGCATCCAACCTATCATGTTTCTATGTTAGGAAGTGTACCGAAGATCCAACATATTTAGTACTGATAATGGATATACACATTTCAGAGGATCTATATTATGTACAAGTCCCTACTACCATAGTAGGCTGCCAGATTTAGAGGTTGTGGAATAATGATATCGCTTTAGTGAAAGTGTTATGGCAGAATTGTGATATCGAGGAGATGACGTGGGAAACCAAAGAGGATATTAAGTTCGGATATCCCCACTTGTTCACTCCTTTATATAATGTTCAGAACAAAAAGATAGTAGACTCGTATTTGAGTATGTGAGGTACGTTACTTGTGTACTATATGAGTTCTCGTTTTGTTTCCTATGATTCCACGTACATTATCATACCTAAGATTCCACGTACATTATCATCATTCGAGGATGAATGTCCCTAAGAGGGGAAGGATTTAACGCCCCACTCATTCAAACATGAGACTAACTCATACTTTAAAGATAAGACTAAGAGCTTAATGTATTAGGGAGTATGTTTTATGAGGTATTTTAATTGCACAATGGTTGTATATTAAGTTTTGAAGACAAGCAAGTTGCAAAATAAAAGATGAAAAAAGTTATTGTAACTTTCCTTTAAGGAATTCTCTTAAAATTTGGGTTAAATGTGTTGGGGTTTTAATCCGAATCTATTGAAGAATTAGTAGGGCCTCCAATATACAAAATCAAAAGTCTAAGAGTCTAGTTTCTAACAAACTAAACCATTCATACATATGACTTTAGAATAGAGAGATATTTGTATTTTTGTAAGACTGTACAAGAAGGCACGTCAAGGTCGCCCCTAAGTTGGTTTAGTTGTATAAGGGTTGTTTGTCCTTCATTTTATTTTAGAATAATAAACCATAAACTACATAAAATCCGAGGGAAAGCCCCTAAATACTCCATGGTCTTTGATGCTTTCAATTCATAAGTTTAACAGAAGTTGCTCTACATCGCATGCTCATCATTGTGGTATAGTTTTATCATCGATTTTGGCTCCGATTATTGCTACTGCAAGATCCAGTTCATGAAGTTGATATTTCTCTAGTGTTATCATACGATTTTCGAAAGGTAAGAGTTATAAATCATCGATTAATTCTTAATTTGAGCTTTAGAATCAATTTCGAGGATGACTTATTATTATTGGCATGTTTGTCGTATTTTCTTGACGTATATTGTTATAGCTCATGTGGGTTCTTCAAAAAACATTTTTAGCTTGGTGATGCAAAGCTTTTTGTCGAGGTAACATTTATCCTATGACCCTCTTTCACAATTCCATGTTCTAGTATCGTTTTATAGATTTCTGAGCCATGAAGTGGTATTTTAGATCCGTGGCTCCAGGAAGCCCCTTTGTCTTATTGAGTTGGATTGTTATTGTTGTATATTAATTGTGTTATGGTGTTAGAGGGACTGAGGGTTGGTATTATTTTTATTGGAGTCACGTAAGATAGTTGTTGGATTGAATAATGTGTAGTATGCCTTGAAATAGTGCCTCGAGAGCTCGTCGCTCCTTCGAGATGTGGTAAGCATGTTGTTGTTGGATTTAGTTGTTGTTTATTATTGTTAGTAGCCTCATTTTATGATTTAGACATGGTTGGTTGCGAATGTGACATTTATGCCTTATCAATTGGTTATGGCTCATTCTTGCAGCCTTGTTGATTCTCACATTTGTTGCATTACATTTGGTTGGTCGAGATTCATAGCAACACCATTGGGCTTCAGTTAAAATGTATGTTAAGGATTCCTTTTAACTTTCAAGCATGACTTTTAAGGCCAAAGATTTTATAGCATGTGTAACATCATTATTCGACTAGTGCCTTATAATATTGAGTTTTACCCCACAGCATGATAGAGCGACTATCAGAAGCACTCTATTCCTTACTTAGCAGCCTAGAGGAGCATGGTATGATTGTATTCAGGTCACCTGTGATTATATGATATTATGGTGTTGTTTTTATCATCTTGCTGTCGCCTATATGCTTGTTTTGGCCTCAGCAGACACTGAAACTGTAGGGTTTTGGAGCCTATATTCTTGTTACTATTACCATGCCTTCTTGTCAGGCAGACTATACCTACGAATAGGGTAGATTGCACCTATGGGGCAGCAGTTACATTATATTATCATGCCTTTGGGCTGGCCAGACTATACCTATGGGATAGGTAGGGTGTACCTATAGGGCAGTAGTTATATTTCATTACCACACCTTCGGGCCAGACAAACAGTGCCTATGGGTCGGGTGGACCATACCTACGGGATGGGTAGGCTGCACCAGGAAACACTTATATGGTACCACAGAGCCTCAGAGTTTCACTAATTCATGACAAATGTACAGTCAGATAGTTTAGATCAGATTATCACTGGGGTGCCGGTAAAGGGGTCAGTATGGTTATTTAGCGACTGTTTGTGCCTACTAGGACTTATGGCGATTTTATGTTGTTGTCATGACCCGATTTCTCAAGTCATGATGGCACCTACAATCCCCCAGTAGGTGAACCAATTCTCGTAGCCCAGAACGGTTAGTAATGGGCTACTACCTAACCAAAACGCACCAGCAAGCAGAAATAAGCGAAAGCAAAACTCGAATATAAATACATAAAAGAAACTACACCAACCCCAAAACTTGGTATCAATAGTACAGAAGCTTCTAATAGGATACAAGTGCTAGTAGTAACAAAATACAACATAAATTGCCTCCGAAAGTACAAGGAGCAACAGTACAACAGATGAGATGTAGACAAGCCCCGACCGTCAGGAGCTCACCCTAGTCTCAAAGATCCAAAAGCTGCACGAGTCTCCAACGTGATCAACGGCGAAAGCTCAGCTAATATCTGCACAAAAAAGTGCAGAAGTGTAGTATGAGCACCAAAACCATGAGTACTCAGTAGGCATCATCGACCGACTGAGCGCATATAAGATATAAAAGCAGTAAGTAACAGATAGCAAGAAAGCAGTCACTGAAGAAATAAGCAAGGCACAAGGAGCTAGCACAGAGATATAATTACACCAAATCACCGGTGCAGGAAAGGAGAACGCACTTGGAGTCCTTGGACAACAATATAAGCACGTAGAGAGAGAGTTGAGAAAATAGTGGTATACCGGTAACCTCAAGTGGAAGGAAAAGACAGAGAGCAGTCTAACATACTCAAAATGGAATCAACCAGTATAAGGAAATCATAACACCAATCCAATCACATGATAGAGTAACCAGGGAATCACCTCACAAGTACAACCCTAGGATGAAATAACTACGCCACAATAACCGAGAGATACCACTCAGCTTCCCACAAGAATAGAACCAGAGTCTCACACTCTCCTCAGAAGGCCACACAAAAGTGCCTCAATAAGATAGGACTCTGAAGCCCTCTCAATAATCAAAAATCCCACAACCAAAGCCTCAACAGGCTAGCCATCACTAATCTTTAAAGAACTGGGTGCCAAGACAAGCTCTAAGTAAAAATAGGAGTAAATATAGTCTTCCTACAGTCCCAACGGCCGCCTATACAACCGAGGAACAGAATCAAGTGAAAACAAACCCTCCGACATCCCATACTACTAGAGCGTACACTGAACACACAACAAACAAGGGTGGAATCCAATGCATGATATAATATTATGTGAAATAGAACCTCTGTATGTACCTCCTCTGGTGCCAATCAGGCCCAGCAGGCAGGTTCCATGGAAGGACTCAGCCTGTATACCTCTACTCCACCGTATACCCTTCCCTTTGGCACACGCAGCCCGAAGCCCCAGGCCCAGAGCAGCAAGGTCCATGGAGGTCCCCGACCCCATACTAAAACTTAGTATCAAGACATGTCATCCAGAAGCAAGTCCGGGATCAAGATAGAGACCCAGTCTCAAGTATGCATGCCCAGACCCCGTCCAGTACTAAAGTAGTAGAAAATGCGTCAAAAAACCCTCCAAGGGTGCCCGGGCATAACCGGGTCTAAAACTGTAGTAAATCAAGTCTAGTGCTCCGCCCCCCAGACACTAGTATCAGTAATAAAATCAAGTCTGGTGCTCTTCCCCGCAGAGACTAGTATCAGTAATAAAATCAAGTCTGGTGTTCTTCCTCGCAGACACTAGTATCAGTAATAAAATCAAGTCTGGTGCTCTGCCCCGCAGAGACTAGTATCTGTAATAAAATCAAGTCTGGTGCTCTGCCCCGCAGAGACTAGTGTCAGTAATAAAATCAATTTTGATGCTCTACCCCGTAGAGACTAATACCAGTAATAAAATAAGTGCGAAAACATCCAAAAATCCCCTTTTCTATCAACAACAGTACAAAAATGGGCCCCAGGGCCATGCAAATTTAGGAAAACTGTCAGTAGTGGCTCATAGCCAAAACTGTAGTAAAACATGCAGGGGAAAACCTTTTTCATGGATGATATGCTCGCACACAAATATAAAAGTAGCCCAATGGCTCACAACAATTCCTATCAGCCCTGCACAGGCCCAATAACTACTCAGCAGACATAACCAGCCTAAAAGGATAATCTCTATGTCCGGGACTCACGGACATTACCAAATAGCCCACCATCTATGTTCCAGAGTCAATACAAGGCCACACAGGACCACAAAGGTAATATACATTACTATGCGAATACTACAAACAACGTATGAAATAGACGGACGAAAGGCAGACAAGGTCTGGGGTACCAACCTATAACAACACATCCAAGGATGCTAATTAATGCAGTTATAGCCTATATACGCAGAGTCTAGATAGGGGAAAACCATAACCTACATGTCATCTGATGACTAGCTGCGGGAACGACGTCGTCCAGACTCGAACTGCTCCGGGAAGCTCCAAATCACAAAAGAATACTTTTAACTGAAGCCCCAAAAGCATCTCTATGAAGGCTGACCAACCAAGGTAATGGAATAGTTGCTAGAATCGACGAGGCTGCAAAAACGAGCCATAGCCATTTGATAAGGTGTTAATGTCACACTCGCGACCAGCCAACTCCAAAACATAAAATGAGGCCAATAACAATAAGAAATGGCAGCTAAATCCAACAATAATATGTTAACCACATCTCAAAGGAGCGACGAGCTCCCGAGGCACTATTCCAAGGCGTACTTCACGTTGTCCAATCCAATCACTATCGTATGCGATCCCAAAAAGAATCGCACAATTTCCCAATCCCTCCAGCACCTTACCACAACCATAACACCACAACAATAACCAAATATAACAAGATAAAAGGGCTGTCAAAGCCACAAATCCAAAATACCACTTCGGGGCTCAGAAATCCATAAAACAATACTAGAACATATAATAACGAAGGAGGGTCGTAGGGGAGAGATTTACTTGACAAAAACATTCAATATCCCAAGATTAACAACCTGCCTCCTTGCAGTAACAACAAACATATCCAAATCCAACAAGAAACTACTACAAGTTATCGAAAAATACAACTTTTCGTGACTAGAAGCTTAGAATCTTGATCCATCAAATAGATAAGTGTACGGGATCCATACCTCACCAAAATAACTCCATAGCTACTGCCAAATACTCAGAAAACACCTTCTGGCTCGCTGCATCAACACCCACGAAGATACGCCATGAAATCGACGGGGAAAACTATACCAAAATGACGAGCTCGCGACGTAGAGCAACTTCCGTTAACCTTCCGAATTGAAAGGATCAAAGTCCATGGATTATTTATGGATTCTCCCTATGATTTTATAAGAATTTTGGGTGAAAAAAGTGAGTTAAAACGAAGGAGAAATCAGCTTTTATAAGCTGAACCGACTTAGGATGTGGGCCCTACCTTGACGTGTCTGCTTGCGCAGTCTTACGAAAATGCTAATATCTCTCTATTCTGAAGTCGTATGGACAAATGGTTTAGTGCATTGGAAACTAGACTCGTAGACCTTTGATTTGGTATATTTTGGACCCAATAAATCTTTATATATAGGGAGAAACACCCCAAGACATTTAACCCAAATTTGAAGAGAATTCCTTAAAGGAATTTACAATAACTTTTTCCGACTTTTGTTTCGCAACTTGCTTGATTTCAAAACTCATCATATGACCATTTTGCGATTATAATACCTCATAACACATCCTTCATAGTATATTAGACTCTATTAGTCTTACCCCAAAGGCACGGGTTACTTTAAACCTTCCAAACGGGCGAGGTGTTATACGAGACATTTCTTTAACTCGAACTTTCAAGTAAGGAATTCCTTTGACCTAGAACCTTGGTTTAATTCTTTGATATTACCAAGAATGTTGACGGAAGTCAATGATTTCCAAAGTTGAAGCTCTAAAACGAGGAACGGCCATAAAGACCAAACAAACGGCCCGGTCACCGAACTAACGATCCCGAGAAGCCATAAATGACTTGGGCCGCTACAAGTAAGCTCTAATGGTACAAGAAAGGTGAAAACATGTAAATGACTGAAAGGGTCATTACTTCATCCACTACTAAAAAGACTTTCATCCCCGAAAGTCAGGAAGGAAAAAAAATACTAGAGATTTAAGGATAGCGGATATAATGCTCGCACTACTCTCTCAGACAACCCGGGTAACCTCCGCGACCGGACGGTACCCAATACAACAGAACCAAAGAAAGCAACCAATCCTTAATTTCTTACTAGCCAAGCTAGATTTCAACCTCCAAAGATCTGCCAACCCAAAATAAACCTCGAGAATCTTAACCAAAAAGCACCTACAAAACACCGAAACCAGCGCACCAAGCCTATCAACACACAAAACTCGAATCCTTAAAACCATACCAAGTTTTCAAGAAAATCCATCAACCCAAAACTCTAACTCATGAACCCGTTGTTCCGCAAAAGCCCTTTTTTTTATGAATTGAATCCTTTAGCCCCACAAAAAGGAATCTGCATACAAGTTGAACACTCAAACCACCCTCGAAGCATCAAATGACACACTAGAGATCCATAGTTCCTGCTTATACTTTACCACGAACGAAGTCACCCATTGTACAAATGCGTTTTAAGCCAAGATATTGGCAACTAGCCTTTGACATCCAAGATAACAACCTGTAGCATATCATTGAAACTAAAGTTACCTGCCTTGACTGACCACCAACCAACGAACGAACACTTTTGCTAACATCGAACTTGCTAACTGAACCGTGCCAGGTCTGAATCAACTGAAAGTGAATGAACTAGGGCAACTTGCCCAAAAGACCCAAACCAAAACCACGATCCTGCAGGAAGTGTGGTAAGCCTACCACGAAGTCTGTAACCATGAGCCAAGCTCCCAACTCTACAAAACACCGCTGCTACTCCGAACACTCGAACACCATTTGAATGTGAAATCGCCTTACGAATCTCACCTCAGGAAGAAGTCCACCATGCCACAAATAACAAGTCCAAACAACCCGAAGGCAAAGGAAAAGGTGCCTGGGGTTCAAAGTTACAATCTAGCCATAGAAATTTTTGCATATACTTTCAACTCATTCCTTTGGCTCGAATCAACCGCTCTACTGGTTCTGCAAACAACCAACCACTTCGAAGCATATATTATAACGAACTTCTCGTCCATACTGGTCGAGTCTAACCAACACTAGAACCCCACATAAACAACTACTCCAGAGGAATCAATTAAACAATCTTTCAAATCCTGGGAAAATGAATTGCTATTACTAGTCTCTACGTATCATCAGGGCTCAAAACAGCCTCGCTAGTTTCAACCCGCACAAGCTGACCACATAAAGCATACACCACTACTGAAGCTCAAACTTATGCCGTTGTGTCTGTCCAACCATGGTAGAAGGATCTCGTACTAACTAGAATAATGCTGAAATCTGGAATATCCCACCTCTTGCAAAGGTTTACCAAGGACTAGGTGTCCAAGGCCAATAGCCGCATCCGCAACTGAAGTAAAGAAGCTAAGTTTCCCGCACCCACTATCTCCCGGCACTAGGATGCTGCAACCAAATAGAAACTGCCACAAACTATCCGATGTGACCTGCCAAGCAATGATTCTGAACCCCAACTTTAAAAACTACCAACTAAAGCCTTGGTCGAGTCTGTATGCTTCCAATGAACCCTTAAGAACCCAAGCCAACTAGGCCTTAATATGCAAGTTGCCAACACCGCAGTTGCTACTGAAACAAAAACCAATTGATGGAAAACCCACGACAATGTGTAGACGGCTGAATCAAATCACCGACACACAATCCCAAAGAAAACCTTCATCGTCACCTCAGGCAACTACGAGCATAGCCATTTGATAAGGTGTTAATGTCACACTCGCGACCACCCAACTCCAAAACATAAAATGAGGCCAATAACAATAACGAATGCAAGCTAAATCAAACAACAATACGTTAACCACATCTCGAAGGCGCGACGAGATCCCGAGGCACTATGTCAAGGCATACTTCACGTTTGTCCAATCCAATCACTATCGTATGTGATCCCAAAAAGAATCGCACAATTTCCCAATCCCTAGAGCACCTTACCATAACCATACACCACAACGATAACCAAACATAAAAAGATAAAGGGGCTGTCCAAAGCCACAAATCCAAAATACCACTTGGTGGCTCAGAAATCCATAAAACAATACTAGAACATATAATAACGAAGAAGGGTTGTAGGGGAGAGATTTCCTTGAAAAAAATATACAATATCCCAAGATTAACAACCTGCCTCCTTGCAGGAACAACAAACATATCCAAATCCAACAAGAAACTACTACAAGTTATCGAAAAATACAACTTTTCGTGACTAGAAGCTTAGAATCTTGATTCAACAAATAGATAAGTGTACGGAATCCATACCTAACCAAAATAACTCCATAGCTACTGCCAAATACTCAGAAAACACCTGCTGGCTCGCTGCATCAACACCTACGAAGATACGCCATGAAATTGACGGGGAAAACTATACCAAAATGATGAGCTCGCGACGTAGAGCAACTTCCGTTAAACATCCGAATTGAAAGGATCAAAGTGCATGGATTATTTATAGACTCTCCATCTGATTTTCTAAGAATTTTGGGTGAAAAAAATGAGTTAAAACGAAGGAGAAATCAGCTTTTATAAGCTGAACCGACTTAGGATGTGGGCCCCACCTTGATGTGTCTGCTTGCGCAGTCATACAAAAATGCAAACATCTCTCTATTCTGAAGTCGTATGGACAAACAATGTAGTGCGTTGGAAACAAGACTCGTAGACTTCGATTTGGTATAATGGGGACCCACTAACGCTTTATAGATAGGGAGAAATACCCCAAGACATTTAACCCAAATTTAAAGAGAATTCCTTAAAACAATTTACAATAACTTTTTTTGACTTTTGTTTCGCAACTTGCTTGACTTCAAAACTCATCATACGACCATTTTGCGATTATAATACCTCATAACACATCCTTAATAGTATATTAGACTCTATTAGTCTTACCCCAAAGGCACGGGTTACTTTAAACCTTCCAAATGGGTGAGGTGTTACACGAGGCATTTCTTTAACTCGAACTTTCGAGTAAGGAATTCCTTTGACCTAGAACCTTGGTTTAATTCTTTGATATTACCAAGAATGTTGACGGAAGTCAACGATTTCCAAAGTTGAAGCTCTAAAACAAGTAACATCCATAAAGACCAAACAAACGGCCCGGGCACCGAACTACCGGTCCCGACAAGCCATAAATGACTTGGGCCACTACAAGTAAGCTCTAATGGTACAAGAAAGGCAAAAATGTGTAAATGACCAGAACGGTCATTACATATTTACTTATTGGATGTAGGATTCTAGACTCATATTCACATATTGTTCATCCAATGTTGGGATTTCGGACTCATGTTGCATCGATCGTATACTGCACCGGATCTATCTCATGTTGCACTACATTGTTATGTTGATTGATTTTACTTTAAGTGCCTGGTTTTATTATTATTATTATCTTCACCATTTGTTAGATTATAGCTCTTTTCAGTTGATAACTAGATTTAGGTGGATCCCTATAGCTAGTTTACTTTCCTGTATCTTATAATATATATTATCTTTTTGACCTTGGTCGGCCTATGATGACAACTGAGTACCCCGTATTTTTGTACTCATGCTACACTATGCATTTTTTTCTGATGGAACACCTAGTACGATCCACCCTTAGTGACCATCCACTCGTTCATGGCCAACTGTTGTGTGGATTTTTCATGACCCAATTTCTCAGTCATGATGGCATCTACAACCCCCAGTAGGTGAACCAATCCACGTAGCCCAGAACGGTCAGTAATGGGCTACTATCTAATAATTTTAGCGGAAAAACAGTTTAATAAGTTGAAGCAAGGGAACAAGATGAAGAAAATAGATAACACGAATCCATACATACATATGTGAAAGCTAAACCAAACCCCAAAACTTGGTATCATAGTATAGAGTCGGATCTACACGTAAGGAGTATGAAAGTATCCAAAATAATATATACACAATGTCTTCGAGTAGTAATAGAGTACATAAAGTAACATATAAACCAAAAGCTAAGCCCTGGTCGCAAAGAGCTCACCCTCAGTCTGGACAGTCCAAAAGATCTCCAAGCACGAATCACCCGATCTAGCAGCGATGACCCATACTAGGATCTGCACCAGAAGATGTAGAGTGTAGTATGAGCACCAATTACAAAGCAACCAGTATCCAGTAGGTATCATAGGCCGACTGGGCACATATAAGATAAAAGATTTGTAATGAACAGAACAGAAAACACATAGTCACAGAAGGTAACGAATAAGTACACGGAAACTATCCTAGAGGGAAGATAGCAGAAAGCAACATACAAGGCTAGCAAGTAGAATATATACACACAGCAGGCATATGTGAAATGAAAAAATGGTGCACTCAGGATCCTCACAATAACAGTATATAGTAAGTATAGAAGTGAACAGTATACCGGTAACCTCAAGTATAAGGGAAGGGGGTAGAAGAAACAAGATAGGCATGCTCGGAAAAAAAGGAACAACTAATCAACTTATTCATACCAAACTCAAGCCAGGAACTAATAACCTCTCAATATACAATCTCATATATATAACCATGACAGGTTGTAGTATAGCGATAAAGTAACAAGCTTCTACCTACAGTCCCCCGGCCGCCCATACAACCGAGAAACACAATCAAGTGAAAAAAAACCCTATGGCTACCTATTCAACCGGAGTGTACACCCAAGAAACATCAAACAAGGGTGGAACCTCACACAAATGAATGATATGATATGATATGATATGATATGCCAACTAAGTGTAACCATAGTGTAAGAATGTTACCCCCTTCGGTGCCCCAAAGGTCCAATAAAGGCGGGATCCATGGAAAGACTTCTCCTGAGGACATCTACTCCACCGTACACCCCCACCCCCGGTCACCCTTTTTCCCGTAGCACTTGGTCCAGAATAACAGGGTCCATGGAGGTCTACTCATAGACCACATACTACACTGTAACCTCAAAACATCAGTCCGGAGTTCCACCGGATCCCAACTAGTACTCAAATGCTCGAAATGCATGCCTGGATTCTATCTAGGTCTAAATCAATAAAATGAGTTTCATAAACCCTATTCAAGGGTGCCCAGGCGTGTCCAAGTCTAAAATAGTAGTAAATCAAGTCTGATGCTCAGCTTTACCGAGTCTAATATCATTTCTCATCCATGACAGGGTCAATATAGCACCTCGGTCCAACCGGGTTTAACATATAATAGGAAAATGTAACAAATCTTTCTTTTAACCTTTCTTACCCCAAGAAGATCCATTAAGATGATACCAAACCATTTCATAATTAATTTTACCAAAAATGGGCTCCACAGGCCATGCAAGGTTTAGAAATCATCAATAAAGGGCCCGAAGCCAAAACCGTAGTAAAATCTTGAAGAAAATGATCTTATACGCATAATAATGGCATGCTCAAAAATAATCAATAGCCCAATGGTTCACAATCACCCTATCGATCCCGAAAGACCCCAAACAATGATAACACTATAATAAACATAACTAAAACATTAAAACAAGTCTAACAATACCCGTAATGCTATAGGAATAGCCGGGCCTAAATCTGGGTCACCAACGGGCCCATGGGTCTCGTAACCTGATGTTGCAATGGGCCCATGGGTCTCGTAACCTGATGTTGACACCCAATTTTTACCTGCCACATTGCAAATTAATTTGGAGCTTTTTAAATTTTAAATAATTTTTGAAATAATTGTTTTATCAAAAAGAACAAAATATTTTCAAATCAGCTTTACCAATAGTTCTGAGTAATGATTTATATTTTTCATATTTAAATATGTGAAATTTATATAAAATTAATTAAAGAATTTTTTTTAATATTTTTTTTTGATTTAATAAGAAAATCTCTTTAAAAGACTAAGCATGTAATTTTCTTCCAAAATTACTTCAAATAAGAGTTAATTGAAAAATTGATTTTATAATTAATTAAAGAGGTGATTATTTGTCGAATAAAATAATTATTTTGAATTGTTTCAATTTATTAAAGCTCAAAATTAATTTCAATTAATTCATCTCTAAGTCTGATTATTTCAATTTTAGCCAAAACCGGCCTATTCTTTCCTAATTGGCTATTTCCTAAACCTAAAGGGGCAACATTATGCAAATGTGGCCATAATTTAAACCCACCCTTATAACACCCTCCTTTCATTTCAGTCGTTTGGGCTAAAATAACCCTGACCCGCTCAACCCAACACTCTCAGTTGCCCTAGTCCAATCTTTTACCCGTTTTAACCCGACCTAACCGGCCCAATCCACCTAATCGCCCCTATACCCTTTCTCTCCTCTCTCTAACATTCAGACTAAACCAAATGCACCCTCTCTCTTCTTTGTCTCCTCTCAACCCAGACGAACCCTAACCGCCTTACCTCACTCCTTCCTCTCAAGCTCACACGTCACCCATCTCTCCATGTTGTATGAAGCAACGCGCCTCGTACAACACCTCAGCATCCTCAGTACACCTTCATCCTTCCCCTCTTCGTCGTTATCACAAATGACAACCTTAACATCTAACAGCCTTCAACGTTCACAACTTCACCATCCCCAAACCCCCGTCAAGATTCCCATTTTCTGTCTCAAATCATTCGTTAAAGCTGTGCTGGCTTCACCCATGAGCTTCAAGAAGAGATGAGGTGTCACCCTCCCCGCTAAATCTGTGAGATTTGTACAAATTTCGTACAAATCCGTTTCCCCTAACGTTACCCAACTGAGGAATTCGAATTTCCTCAGCAAAAACCCCTCTTGTTTTCCCCCCTTTTTACACCATGATTTATCCTATAAATACCACCCCTAGCTACATGTTGAAGCAACTGATTCTGGGGAAATATTGGGGGTTCTGGATAATCGATTCTCTAACCTTATGTAACCGGCCAGCTACTTGGAGAAGAAAACACTAAAATTTGAATCCCAACAAAGTTTAGTACTAATCTGGTGGTGGTGATATTTTCTGGTGAGATTTGAGGTCATAAGTTGCTGCTCCTAAAAAGGTATACCCTCACCCACATCACTCTTGTTTCTTTACTATTTTTCCTCTTTTTTTTACACCATGTGATGTCTGAGTTTAGTAAAATATGTATTCTAAGCCTGTTTATTGTTTTAATGCTGTTATGGCTTTAGAATGTGGTAACTTTGAGTACTGATTTCTCTTAAGAAATCCCATGGTTTTACTGGTTTTGTTTGGTTTGTATGACATGTATATGTTATGAATATGGGTTTTATACTTGTTAGAATTAATTGATACAAAGTGGTTAATGTTGTTCAACCCATCCCTATTTCTCCCCTGTTTTCTTTAGGCTTTATCAAATCTACCATCCTTCTTCCCTTCCCTTCTCTTTACTTATTTGATCATGATATCTGTGTGGGAAGTTTGCTAATTATGTTTAGAATTTGCTTAAGTCTGGCTTGAAAATGTTGAATCTTGTGTTGTTATGTGAATATCTCTAAGTGCATATGAGTTTTGTTGTGATTAGGAACTAGAAGTGGGCCATATCCTCTCATTATATGCTCTTCACCTCTGCAAGTTCCTCTATTCCATCCTTCAATATATATTGTTTTCATTGCATGTTTTTATATGCTACATACTTCATGTGAACCTTGAACTGGTATGATTTGGCTAATTATTTTGGGCATGATACTATTTTAAATCTAGTATGTGTTGTGAAGTCAGGTTAGAACATTGGTTTTGATCTTTGCCATGATAAAAGTTTCCTCTAAATACCCCCCTCATTGGTCCTCATTTAATTTTCAACTAGTTATAGATTTGTGACTGGTTGAAATCTGTCCAGCCCTCTGGTTTTCTTCTGATTTGTATTTCTTTTGTGATGTGAGATATTAAGGCTAGGTTCTTTAGCTAACTTTTCATTCTCTATATGATCTATGTTAAGCTGTTCAAAAGGTCCCTTTTTGTGCCCAAAATCTTCATTCTCCTTATGTTTAAATTTTAAAAGTTTGGATGTTGAAAATGACTAAGTGTGATGAGTGTTTTTAGACTGGTTTGTACCTATATGATATCATGTCATGTTCTTTCCTTTCAAATATGTGCATATATGATCTATTTGATCTATTCTCTTTTATCCCCTTTGACTTCTAGAAAAAATGATAACTTCAAATGAATGATCTTTGTTGGTGTTTGAAATTTGGAAAATTGTGATCATAATAGTACAGACCTTAGGTGATAAAAATTTGTGATTTGTTGTCTTTGACTAGTCTAGATGTCCTATTTCATATGTTTAAATTTTGTATAAAATTCTGAGTGATAATTGATTGCATGTAAATTGACTATTAGGAAATATATGTTTTAGCATGAAATCTGTATATTGCTTAATTATTCTTGCCTAATTTTACTTGAATATATGCTAATATTTATCCTACTTCTCTTTTATGCATGGTAAATATGGAGGAGTCCAATTGGACTCCAAAATTCATCCTTTGCATTTCTTCCGTTGTGCCTAGCCCAACATTGTCTGGGTCTGCCTGACTAAGCCCAAAAGGGGGCTGAACTTGTGAAAATAAAGCAGCAGAACAAGAAAATTGGGCCAAGCCCAAACGAATTTGTACCGACAGAAAAGTCCAAAAAAAATGGACTAAGCAAGAATGAAGAAAATGGGACAAAGCCCACTACGAAGTAGCAGCAGCCCAAAAGGGCAGAAAGTGGGGAAAAATGGACTAAGTCCAAAGAAAAACGGCGGTGGGCCTAAAAAGGGCCCACACACTAAAAATTAGGACAGGATTATTTATGTCTTTAATTTTCAAACTCTTCAGTTGATTGATTAGTTTAAATTGTATAACTTGGACTGACTTTGTAAACTTAGTTGAATTATTCCTAAACAAAGTCAATATTTCTGTTTAAACATTTTAAAGATTAACTACTGCTTTATTTACTTCAAGTATTCATAAAAGTTTTTTCAATCAAATATTAACTCTTTTTCCGTCATGTGTAAAAACAACTCTTTCATATATATTATCTCCTTTTAAAATCAACTCTTTATAAAAACAAGATGTTTTTTCATACAAATCAACCCCCATTTTCAAAAGTTAGTCAACAAGTTAGTTTTTCAAACAAGCCCGGGCAACCGCGAGTTAGCGGATACTCTTGGTGCCTTAACACCCTTCCAAGAGTATTAACCCTTACCCTTACCCTTAATCTCTTAACTTTCGAAACCTTTATCTGTTTTGGGATTTTAAAAGTTCTTATAAGTTTTTCTTGGTTTTTACTTTATAAAAAACTAAGTGGCGACTCTTGCTTTAAATTGAAGACATTTTGGAAACTTTAATTAGATTTTCGAAATGATTTTCAATAAACAAGTCATTTTTTTCCGTCCTTACCGAAAAAGGATCAAAACAGAAATGGGGACTCTGCTCGGGAAAATTCAACTAGGTTCTAACCATATTGTTTGTAACTAACGTATGTGACTAACTATTCGGGTTTGTAATAATTAGTAAAGTAGTTATGTGTAATTTATGTGTTTAATTCTCACAAATTATAACTGTCATTGCATATCATTGCATATTCCGCCAAATGACATTCGATTTTATTTATGTTTAGGGGGGTTCATGTTCCCATGGCCTCCTGCCACAAAAAACACTTTCTCGGGAATACGATAGTTTACGGGTATGTCATATGTCCAATGGCTATCGTATTCTCAACCCAAGTTGTCCACTTGGGACCCGGTCTATTTCAAAACAACACACTCTTAGACACTTAGCGTAGAGCTAAACCAAAACCCAATTTTAGGCATTGGCCTAGGACGATCCAATACCCTAGGGGTATTGGGCCCATTATAAAGACCGCCTTATGTCTACTGACCACGAGTCAATTACAGACGACCATGCTTTCTTGTTTTTGATAGAGTATGTGCCTTTGAATTTATCCATTATCGTCTGGGAGGGGGAAACCTTACCTATTTTATCTGTTTTGTAGAATGGATCTTCCTTGTCCTTCTCGAAGATTTCGGACGGTGACAAAACCAGACGACCTCCTGAAAGTGTGGTGGGAATGCATGAACAAAGACAATGGGAAAATTGTCCGAAGGCACATCGGATACTTACCCTCTCTCATAGACAAGAAGGCATGGCCCGAGATGATCCAAGTCTTAACCACCTTTTGGGACAACAAAAATATGGTCTTTTAATTCGAGGATGTGGAACTGACCTCGACCATCGAAGAAGTGGTTGCTAGCTATGAAAGCATAGGCATGTGTCAAAAAAGAATAAGATCACCGAATACAGATATTCTTTTTCCCAAGGTGTGGGACCGACAACAAATCAATGAGGCATTTTTAATCAGGGATGATAATTGGCTCGAAAGGATTGATGGACAAAACAACCTTTTCGAAAGCTATACTATAGGTTCGGACGCTTCAATGCCTTTGAAAAATTTTGCCACGAGTTTGAGTCTGAAGAGAATTGGAAAGATCGAAGATCTTTTGCATTTTCCGTATGTCTCCTTGGAATCATGGTATTCCCTCAAGGACCAAATCACACCATACATCTGAGTGTGGTTATGGTCACATATGCTATCTTCTATGTATTCATGTTTGGGACATCCATTAAATTTTACACACTGGCTCCCATGATACTTGTTGATATTTACTGGGCTTTGGGTAAATGTCAAGAGGGCGAACGATTCTTTCAAGGGTGCAATTTAATCCTGCAATGGTGGATGATCAAGCATCTACTTAAATATTCCTACACCGAGGAGTTGGACCACTCGATGAGGTTGGATAACTTCGCATCCTATAGCATGTGGCTAACCATAAACAAGTACAAGCGGAAACCCAACCAAGGATTTTGGTTCACTCAATTTCGCGGCTTAAAGGATAATGATGCTCAGTGGGTAATTAGTGACCTCCACCCCGAAAAGTACATCTCATGAGGAGATACATTGCCTTTCTTGGTACTTTTAGGCCTTCGGGGAACCCATCCTTATGTCCCCGCTAGAGTTCGTAGACAGTTCGGGCTAAAGCAGGAAACGCCCCAAGTGGCAGAAATGGGCAAGTTCATAACCGATCATGAGGGCGGTGTGGTGGCATTCAACGATATGGCTCGAAAAGAAAGGAAGAAAAATAAAGTCGAGGAACCTAAGGCCGAAGATAGGCTAGATCCACCTTGCAGCGACACATACAAAGAGTGGATGAAAAAGAACCTTGTTGGAACCATCAAACCAGGTCCAAATATGCCTTATCGAGTGGTTGATGTCGACTCCGAACACCAAATCCGGCTTCATAAGCTTCAAGAACAATGCACAAGAAGTGAAGTAGCACATTATCTACAACACCAGGAAGATGCTAGGACCATAAAATATCTGAAGGAAGAACTGAGACAGGCCAGGAAAGAATTACGAGATGCTAGACATTGTTTGATTGAGTTAGATGATCGCATGGACCGACAAATTCAAAGTTTAGGAGGAATGAACTACGAGAGTAGGGCCTTGATGGCTAGAGCTCACTTGGCTATGGATAGGTATTTTATGTGGCAAGAGGTAGAGAAAGACAAGAGTGCAAGAACTGACACAAGACCTTCTGGCATCTAGAATCATTGTGTGCTTGTCTATTTTATCCCCTGCGTGGGATTTCTTATTTCATCCCCTGCGTGGGATTTCCTATTTCGTCCCATGTGCAGGATTTGCCTATTTTGTCCCCTGTGTGGGATTGCTTATTTTCCTCCCCTGCATGGGACCGTTTAGTTTTCATGCTTTTGTTTTCCCCTTGCTATTTAGATGTAGAGACTTCTGTCTCTTTCTATTATTAATGAAAGCATGTTTTTGGGATAATGGACTAATTTAAAGGCATATATCTCTGTCAAATATTCTAGGCCTACCCTTGGCACAAAAAGGGTCACCAATTAGGACTCGATATTTACCTTGATGATTATATGCGATATGAAACTGCTTTATATGCTTTATGTGCTATGTGTGTTGCTTGAATCAGGAAAATTGGTCCACTCCATGCTGAAATTTTTTAGAACACCATAGTCAAAATATAAAACCCACTATAAAAAGTCCAACCAAAACACTCCAAGTCTTCCAAGTTTCTCCGAAAATCCTGAAACCTTCTAAAAAACATCCTAAATTTTTTTCGTTCTTTCAGGAAAGGTTGAAATACAAGCCGTGATTCTGTGAGAGAGAATGCAAAGAATCCAAGAGGAAAAGGAGGAGGTCCAGAGAAAACATGAGAGAGTGGATCAACTTATGGAAGCCGCCTTAGCTTGGTCCAAGGATATTGAGGAGCAGACCGCCAAAGCTAAGGAGAGGATTGCTGCAATTGACCAGATACTAGGAAAATTCGAGACTAAGACCGAACTAGACTTTGATCTGGAACTCAAAGAACTTCTCCTGAAGTTTAGAGATGTCACTGGAGGGTTGGAGCAGGTCAACAAAGGGAAGGAAAGAGTAATTGAAGAACCTGAAGACAATAAGCAACTTCCCATGGAGGTCACCTTGAGCAAGAACCTTTTCGGAAAATCTGGGAGGAATACTGAAAAGACTCAACTCTTTGACACAAGAGTCCACCACTGGAGCATGGTCAAGGGTGATGCTATTTGTCCTACTAGATTCAGGCCAAGAGGGAAGCCCATCACCCTCAAAGTTCACTACCATGAATATGCCAAAAATTCAAATGTCACCCTCACAATGAGCACAAAGAATGCGCCTATCATCCACGTCGTAGAGGACACACTACCAATGAATGCAATGCCCTAAGTGCCTAGATTCACCATATGATTACTAGCGGCCAGATAAGCCATATGTGGGGGGCCCGAACCATTCTTGCTTTTGAACAAGTTGGTCATGGCATGCCCATCACTGAGGAAATGAAAATTCATCGCTATGATTTCACTGTCTTCCGGGACACTTACTATGAAATCTATGCTAAGCTGGTCCAAGCCAAGATCCTGGAGCCCGTGGAAAGGAAACCGGGGAAGATGCCTAGGGTTTGGTGCCATGGGAAAAAAGTTTGCCTCTATCATAAAGTGGTCGGAGGCCATGATATCGAGACTTGTCGCCACTTTTGGGTAGATCTGGAATATCTCATTGACATGGGAATAATCGAGCTGGAGTTTCCCCCTTATCATCCTTGAAGAGAAAAACCAAGAAGAGTCTAGAATACCCCATCATCCAGAGCTGAAAGTTGCAGAAGTAGTGGAGTTTTAGCTTTCCGTTTTGTTTATTTTCTATGTCGTTTTTACTTTCCCCCTTGTAATCAAATAGTGGATGAAATAAAATGAGACAATTTATCTATCACAAGTTCAAACTACGTAGGGCCTGAATTCTCCTTCATGAGATATGTAGGAAGCCTTCAAGGCCCGACCCATGTCTTAACGAAATTCTCATTTCTCCACATCGACAAAGATGACGAAGAGTTCAGGAGGAAAATAGGTAGAGATGTTACAAGATCAACAAAATCAACCTTTCCTGACGAAGCCTACTTATCCCAAATCAATGGACAAAATCCTGTCCTTTGAAATGATTGAGTCAAAAACCTCATGTGGACCAATCTAGCTTGACGAAAAGCAACTTTTATGTGTTTAAAGCAATTCCAATGTGTTTGTCTCTTGCCATATATTTTGTATTATTTATCACTAAAGAAACCTAACATAGTGGCCTTTGAGTTCTTTTTTGCTTCAACAGATAAAAGAAATTGGTTTGTGTTGATGAAAACTGGCTGAACACTCTTACTTCACTCGCTCGAAAGCACACATAGATTCATCCTCTGACCCTCGCTTGTCTGAAAAAAGAATGACTGATAGTGAAGAAGAAAACGCCTTAGCTATAAGGGACAGCGTCATCACTAAACAAAACGAAATGATCATAGAGCTTGCAAGGAAATTAGAAAAGATGCAGGAAGAAGTGCAGAAAGCAAAAGACATGGCTATCTTGGCTATCGCCGCCAATACTCCATCTTTGGGAGACTCTCAGCCCCCTCTCCAAAACCCTCCACTCAATTCCCCGCAAATCGGAAATCAACCAAAAGACATCCCTTCTTTTTCCATTCCCAGGACTTCAAATGAACCTATCCACAATAACCCCTCCCTCATCAGGTCCATGTACCAGACCCATACTCCCCCTGTTTAGCATACTAATCAGAACAACAATCCAGGTGCCTATCTCCCACAAAACCCTCCAAATCTCCATAACACTCCAAAAAACACCTACAACTCCCAAAATAACCATCCTAATGCTACCAACATCATTAATCCACATAATTTTACCCTCACGTACCCAAATACTGTTCCACACATCCAGCTTCTACCCACGCATAACATACCTCCCGCTTTCCATGCCATAATAGAACCATACCCCACCCTCCAGGAGAGCCCTGGGTTAGATCATTATGAAGAGAAAGAAAGAGAGCTCAAGGCTGTAGAAATGAAGCGTGACCTTGATATGGCACAAATAAGGGAGAAAATGGCCCACATTCGAGAGTTGTGGAGTTCGCCTTATGAAAAAGGCTATGATTATGATGATCTCTACATTCACCCTGAGATGAACATACCAGAAGGATTCAAAATTCCAAAGTTTGAAATCTTCAATGGTGTTTGGAGTCCCGAAGCCCATCTAAGGAGTTACTGTGATCAAATGGTCGGCGCCCGAAGAAATGATGCCCTACTAATGAGACTTTTTAGTCGAACTCTGAATGGAGACGCATTGGAATGGTTCACCTCCCAAGAATTGAAAAAGTGGTCCAAGTGGAGCGATCTCGCCCGAGACTTCGCCCAGAGATTTGCATACAACGTAGAAGTCATCCCGGATCGATATTCCTTATGACACATTAGGCAAAAGTCAAATGAAGATTTTAGAAATTATGTGTATCGGTGGAGAAAAGAGGCTGTGCGAGTTCGGCCTCCTATGACCGAAGAAGAAATAAGCACAGTGTTTATGCGCGCTCAGGAGTCGAAAGTTTATGACAAGATGATATTGGTGGTAAAGGCCCAGTTCGCCGACTTAGTCAAAATCGAAGAGATTGTGGAAGAAGGACTCCGCAGTGGTAAGATTCCCAAGACCCCAACTTCTTCAGGACCAATAGGACCCCCCAAGAAAAAAAAAGAGGAAGTAGCTTCGGTGTCTTTCAATCCTAGTCCAAAACCACATACACCCTTCGGAGCTAATTATAAGAAGCCACTTGTTCCAACAAACCCTCCCCCAGTTCCATAAAACCCTCAACCTATCTTCTATACGCAGCCAGTTTACCAAGCTCCAATTCCAAATATACAGCCCATCTACCAAGATCCAACACCAAATATGCATCACACTTACCAAACTCTTCCACAGAATTTTCCAGTGTAGCAAAGGGCTCCTGAAAATTAGAACAACCACCGGGTTCCTCCTCCCGCTAACCCCGGTCTCCCTCGACCAAATTTGGAGAAAAAAGTTCCTCAAACTTTCACTCAATTAGCCGAAACCCGAACTCAATTATATGAAAGACTGAAGGCCGCTGGATTAGTTCAGCCCATTAAGCATAAACCAGGCAACGTCAACTCTCCTTTCTACAAAGTTGATCGGCATTGTGCTTATCACTCTGGAGGCGCCGGAAACAACATAGAGGATTGCATCAATCTGAAGCATAAGATTCAAGATTTGATCGATGAAAAGGTAGTCACCTTATAGACGCCGCCGCAGAATGTTAATAACAATCCATTTCTGAATCACAGAAGAGCCATTGTAAACATGGTCAAAATAGAGGAAGAATGGTTCACAAGAAAGTTCATAGTACCGGTGAGCCCTAAAAAGCCCGAGGAATTGGAAAAGTTTGTAGCCACTTTGAGCATCATGGAGAAGCCGCAATTTTCTGTGTTGGTGCAATCCAAAAAAGAGTTCATAATTGAAGCCGCCACAACCCACGGCATGACAATATCTGCGATATGTTATGTCCTTGATAATCTGGTAGATGATGCTTACAAAAAAAGTCTGCAGAAAAGGCCAATCACCGAAGGGGAAGCAGAAGAGTTTTGGAGGAGAATGCAGCCAAAAGAGTACTTGATTGTGAAGCACTTCGAAAAGACCCCAGCTCAAATTTCTATTTGGGCATTGCTCAAGAGTTCCCAGTACCATAGGCAGGAATTCCTTAGAGTCATGAACGAAGCTTACGTGCCTATATGTACTAGCGCAGAAAACTTGACTGCTATGGTGTAATCACCCTTCCGGTTATCTCCACGTATACATTTTTCCTTGAACCGTTAGAGCTTGTTTGTAGCGGCCCCAAGTCATTTAAGGCTTGTCGGGATCGGTATTTCGGCGCCGGGTCCATTTGTTTGATCGTACGTTTCTTTAATGAATTTTCTAAACTTTGGGTAAAATGTCTCGGAGCTTTTCTCTCAATATATAAAGAGTTAGAAGTACACCAAAATACCAAATTGAAGGTCTACGAGTCTAGTTTCCAACGCACAAAACCTCACGTCCAACTGATCTCTGAGTAAAAGGTTATGACTATTTTACTGCGGGCTGTCTGGCAGAAAACGGGTTGCGAACCGGGTCGCGAACCGGGTCGGGTTAAACTCGATTTAAGCCTCAACTTCACGTTTTAAAATGCCACTTCAGTTCCGAAACAGTGAGAAAACATAAGGGAGGGTTCCAAGAGAGTTCTTTAGTATCTAAATCGTGCGATGGTGAGTTGCAAACTTAAATTTAAGAATTTTATTAACATCGCGTGTATTTGAAAATATTTTATTTAAAAGTTGAATTTGGTAAAAATTATATTATTATTACCTTTTCAAAATATTTTAAAAGTTTATGAAAAATATTTTTGTTGCGATATAATTGTATATGTATTTATTTTATAAGGTTTTTATACATTGTAATATTTTAACGGAGATAGTAAATTTAGTTATGTTGAAAATTATTATTATAATATAGTAGGTTTTGTTTGAAATAATTTTCTATGAATTATGTTATATTTAAAATATTATATTTATTTTACCACGAATTTATGCAATACCCGAATATTTATATAACGGAACAAGGAATGAGGTGTTAAACACCTCCACTTCCACGTGGAAGTGGAGGAATAGTCCAACACATGGTATCACCAACAGATGGCCTCAATTCATCACTTTGGAACTTAATTGATATCCTTTGTTTAATTCCTTCCTAAATACCACAATCAGAATGTTTCTTTTCACAATCCAAGTGGGTGGATTGAAATTGTAGTGGATTGAGATTGTAGTGGGCGCTTCAGCAATTTGATTTTGGGGTTCAGAATCAAGTTGAGGAAAATATTTTGGTGTTGTGTTTAATCCCCAAAAGAAGTTAATTATCTACGTCAAGTTATTCAAGCCCAAATCGATTCCGATTTAGTTTTGGATTTTCTCGGAGTGGTTCGAGCTTGGACATCGTTGTTCTAGCAGCTTGTCATCGGACGACAGGTAGGTTACGGTTTATTTTCCCTAGACTCCGCATATATAGGATAAAATTGTATTAATGGGCATCCTTGGGTTGGTTTATTAGGTTGGTACCACAGACCTTGATCGCTTTATTCATGTCCGCCTACTTTTGTTCCTCCGTTGTTGTAGTATTTGCCGATATATTTTATTTACCTTGTGGTCATGTGAGGCCTTGTTGACTCTGGAACATAGAAGGTGGGATTTTGGGAATGTCCGCGAGTCCCGGGCATAGAATTGTCCTTCTAGGCTGGTTATGCTTGCTGAGTAGCTATGGGCCTGTGCAGGGTCGATAGATTGATTGTGAGCTGCTGGGCATCTATTGTGTGTGATCATACCATTTCCATGCATATAAAGAGGTTTTATCCATGTTTTACTATGGTTTTGGCTTCGGGCCTACTGACACTATTTTCTAAACCTTGCATGGCCCGGGTGGGCCATTTTTGATGGAAATAATTTGGAAATGGTTTGATTTAACTTGTGAATTTCCTGGGTAAAAGAAAGTAAAATTATGTTTTAAATCATCAGTTTTACGATTAACGCTAGACTCGGCAGGGCCGGGGTGTTAGTTGAGTTTTCTTGCTACTTGAGATGATTTTTAGCCTCGGTCGGACCGAGCACCTGAGATGACTTTTTACTGTTTAGACCCGGTTATTCTCGGGCACCCTTGGAAGGGTTTTTGAGATACTTTCCTACTACTTTAGTCCTGGACAGGGTCTGGGCATGCATATTCGAGACTGGGTCTCTATCTTGATCACGGACTTGCTTCCGGACGATATGTGTTGATACTGAGTTTTAGTATGGGGTCTGGGACCTCCATGGACCTTGCCATCCGGGCCAGGGGCTACGGGCTGCATGTGCCAGAGGAGGGGTATACGGTGGAGTAGAGGTATACGGGCAGTGTCCTTCCATGGAACCTACCTGCTGGGCCGGATCGGCAACGGAGGAGGTACATACAGAGATACCATTTCACTTGAGACCTTCATGCATCATATCATTCATTGTTTGAGGCTCCACCCTTGTTTGTTGTTTGCTGATTGTACGCTCCGGTAGTATGGGATGCCGGAGGGTTTGTTTTCACTTGTTTGTGTTCCTCGGTTGTATGGGCGACCGGGGGACTGTAGGTAGACTTTTTCTATTTACTTACGAAATTGTCCTCTATTATGGATAAGTATGAGATTGGTTACTGCTAGACTGTTAGTTTCTAGATTTGAGATTGATATGATTAGTTGAGTTTGATTCATCTCTCTGAGTATGCCTATTATTACTCTTTCTCTCTTCTTCTTACACTTGAGGTTACCAGTATACCGTCCATTTCGTAAATTTATTATGTATACACTGTTATTGCAAGGACCCCAGGTGCGTTACTCCTTACTTTCACCTGTGCCTATGGTGTGTATATTCTGCTTACTGGCCTCACATGTAGTTCTGTTGATTTCCCTCTGGGCTAGTTCCTGTGTACCTTTCGTTGATTTCTGTGACTGCTTTCTTATATTATGTCTATTACCATGCTTTTATCTTATATGTGCCCAGTCGGCCTATGATACCTACTGGGTACCTTATGCTTCGCATTTGGTGCTCACCCCTACCCCCTGCATCTTTGGGTGCAGATCCTAGCATGGGCCATCGCCGTTAGATCGCTGTGTTTCGTGCTTGGAGATTTGTTGGGGACTACTTCAGGCTGAGGGTGAGCTCTTGGCGATCAGAGCTTAGCTTTAGTTTATCTTTTGCTTTATGTACTCTATTACCACTCAGAGACATCTGTATATATTGTTTTGGATTGTTGTACTCCATGTATGTAGTTTTGGCTCTATACTATGATACCAGGTCTTGGGGTTTGGTTTAGTTTCCGCATATGTATATATTTATATTCCTTTTATCTGTTCTCCTCGTCCTGTTCCCTTATTGTTAGATAGTAGCCCATTGCTAACTGTTCTAGGCTACGGGAATTGGTTCACCTACCGGGGGTTGTAGCTGCCATCATGACCGAGAAATTGGGTCGTGACAACTTGGTATCAGAGCTTTAGGTTCACCGGTGTCATCGGTATAGGAGCCAATGTCTAGTAGAGGCCTGCGGATCAGGGCGGAGACGTCCGTACTCAATCTTTGGGAGGCTACAGTGGCATTTTAGGAAATTTGACTCTCTCATTGCTTCTGTGTCGTGCGTGGAACCCTTGAAGTTTCTGGAAATCTCATTTGTTCTACTTCATTCTTCCGCAGATGGTTCGTACGAGATCATCGACATCACGCGGAGATGAGCCTCCCGCTCCAGCACCAACTCCAGTACCAGCTCCAGCGCCAGCTCCAGCGCC
Source organism: Jaltomata sinuosa (assembly GCA_003996215.1). NCBI lineage: Eukaryota > Viridiplantae > Streptophyta > Magnoliopsida > Solanales > Solanaceae > Jaltomata > Jaltomata sinuosa. The sequence continues at coordinate 72,746 of QJPP01002656.1, forward strand.
AGCTCTAGTTCCAGCTCCAGTACCAGCTCCAGTACTAGCTCCAGTGCCCACTTCTGTGCCGCTCCAGCCGCAGCTCAGTCTCCAGATATTCGGGGATTACTATTACAGCGTTTGGGTGTGATTGGAGAGCGGCCTTCTGAGGTAGCGCAGACATCCGCTTAGGGGGAAGTCCTGGGTGCACAGAGTTCAGGAGCGCTGCCTGCTACTATGGCTCCCCGTGCGGAGGTCATTCCGGTTCCATCTGTTACACAGCCTCTTTCTCCTCGCCCAGTTATGACAGAGATAGAGCAGAAGGCGTTGGGTAGGTTTTTGAGGTTAGCACCTCCGAGGTTTGTTGGTACTTCTGGACAGGATCCACATGACTTTATTACTACCTGTGAGGAGATGTTGCATCATCTGGGTTTGTTGGAGACTCACGGGGTTGGTTATACTACCTATCAGTTGGAGGGCCCAGCGAAGTTATGGTAGAGGGCCCAGGTTGCTTGTAGACCACCGTCGTCACCTCCTTTGACCTGGTCTGAGTTTTATGAGGCCTTTATGGACAAGTTCCTGCTTAGAGTGATCGTGAACGTCGCAGGGAGAAGTTTACTCACCTTATGTAGGGGTCTACGACTGTCTCAGAGTATGAGACCCATTTTCATCAGCTACCACCGTTCGGAGCTATGATCATTCCTACCGAGGCAGATAGGATTCACAGATTTGTATGGGGTTTGAGGCCAGAGATCAGGAAGCCAACTGAGATATTGATTGCCAGTGGTCGGTCATTCCAGGCTATTGTAGACTATGCCCGCACTGTGGAGGACTTACAACGACATAATTAGGGGCCCAGAGATAAGAGGCCTCGATATCAGGATGTCTATAGTGGTTCCAGATATGGCGGTAGAGGTCCTGGCCAGTGGAGCCGGAGTTATCAGCCACAGCAGCACTAGGGTCAGTCCAGCCGACCGGTTCAGGCTTCCCTTCAGACTTTCGGTAGTACCCAGTTTGAGCAGGGTTAGGGCAGCCATCATGGCTATAGCGGCCAGTCTTCGAGGGGTACAATTTATGGGGCATCAGGCCGTGGTGGTTATACAGGATTTGCTGGTTCATCCCAACCGAGTAGGCCGCCAGGGGTTTGTTTTACTTGTGGTGCGATTGGTCATTTTGCTAGAGATTGCCCTCAGCAGGGTGCAGTTCAGTTGGCCGAGCCTTTACGAGCAGTTCAGCCTCCGACTAGAGGGGTTAGTCATCAGAGTAGAGGTGGTGCTCCACGTGGCAGAGCAGGTGGTAGGGATGGCGGTTGGGCAGGAGGAGGTCGTCGTCAGTTTTACGCGGTCCCTAGGAGACCAGAGGCAGAGGCCTCAGTTGCTGTAATTACAGGTATGATTTCTGTGTGCCATCAGTCTTCTATGGCTTTATTAGATCCTGGATCCACTTGTTCATATGTATCTGCCTACTTTGTGCCTTGTTTGGGGTTGGCTAGTGAGCCATTATCTGTTCCTGTTTCTGTTTCGACCCCAGTAGGAGATTCTTTAGTAGTGGATCGGATTGTGAGATCTTGTATGCTATCTATTGGTGATTCAGAGACTTGGGATGATTTGATGATTCTTGATATGCTAGATTTTGATGTGATACTGGGCATGGACTGGTTATCCCCTCACCGTTTGGTTTTGGAGTGTTATGCCAAGACCATTACCATAGCTATGCCCGGTGTATCCCCGGTTGTGTGGCAGGGTTCTGTTAGCCATGCACCATCTGGGATCATCTCTTGTCTTCGAGCTAGGAAGTTGATTTCCCGTGGGTGTTTAGATTATCTAGCATATGTCCGAGATGTTAGTGCTGACCCTACTTCTCCTGAGTCTGTTCCTGTGGTTAGAGACTTCCTCGATGTGTTTCCTACCGTCCTGCCAGGCCTTCCACCTGAGAGAGATATTGATTTTGCTACTGAGCTAGAGCTGGGCACCGAGCCCATTTCTATTTCTCCTTACCGTATGGCTCCTGCTAAGTTGAGGGAGCTTAAGGAGCAGCTCCAGGATCTGTTAGCTAAGGGGTTTATTAGACCTAGTGTGTCACCTTGGGGTGCTCCTGTTCCCTTTGTGAAGAAGAAGGATGGGTCGATGCGCATGTGTATTGATTATCAACAGCTGAATAGGGTGACAGTGAAGAATAGGTATCTGATGCCGAGGATTGATGATTTGTTTGACCAGCTTCAGGGTTCAGTCGTGTTTTCGAAGATTGATTTGAGGTCTGGCTATCATCAGTTGAGGATTGGGGCGGAAGACATCCCTAAGATAGCATTCAGGACACGTTATGGCCATTATGAGTTTCTGGTGATGTCTTTTGGGTTGACTAATGCCCCCGCAACCTTTATGAACTTGATGCACAGGGTTCTTGGCCCGTATTTGGACTCTTTTGTGATAGTTTTTATAGACGACATCTTGGTATACTCGCGTAGTAGAGATGAGCATGAGCAGCACTTGAGGGTTATACTCCAGACTTTGAGAGATCATCGGCTTTATGCCAAGTTCTCAAAGTGTGAGTTTTGGCTTGAGGCAGTTGCATTTCTAGGGCACGTGGTGTCTAAAGATGGGATTAGGGTCGATCCGGGAAAGATTTCAGCGGTTTGTGAGTGGCCTAGACCTACTATTGTTACTGAGGTTCGCAGCTTTATTGGGTTAGCAGGTTACTACAGACGGTTCGTTGAGGGATTTTCTTCCATAGCAGCACCCTTGACTATGCTGACTAGGAAGGATGTCCCATTTCAGTGGTCGGATCAGTGTGAGGATAGCTTCAAGAGGCTTAAGGCCTTATTGACTTCAGCTCCAGTTTTGACTTTGCCGGTTGAGGGTCAGAGCTTCTCCGTGTATTGTGATGCTTCTGGGGTTGGTCTTGGTTGTGTGTTGATGCAGCAGGGTCGAGTAGTAGCCTATGCGTCGAGGCAGCTGAAGGTTCACGAGCGCAACTACCCCACTCATGACTTAGAGTTGGCGGCAGTAGTTTTCGCGCTCAAGATCTGGAGACATTATTTATATGGAGTTCACTGTGATATCTTCACCGATCACCATAGTCTTCAGTATATCACGAGTCAGCGGGAGTTGAACTCGAGGCAGAGGAGATGGGTCGAGTTACTGAAGGACTATGACTTCACTATTCTGTATCATCCGGGCAAGGCAACGTGGTAGCGGATGCCTTGAGCCGGAAGGCAGTGAGTATGGGTAGCCTAGCTTCTCTTTCAGTTTCAGAGCGACCGTTGGCCTTGGACATTCAGTCCTTGGCTAACCGTCTGGTTAGGCTTGACTTGTCGGATCCTAGCAGAGTCCTCGCCAGCATTGAGGTTCGTTCTACCTTGATTGATCAGATTCAGAGCCGTCAGTTTGAGGATCAGCAGTTGTGTGATCTTCGTGATCAGGTTGTTCAGGGTGAGATCAGTCGGGCTACTCTAGATTCAGATGGGGTTCTGAGGTATGATAGTCGCCTTTGTGTTCCGAGGGTTAGTGATTTGATTCAGTTGATACTTCGTGAGGCACATTGTACTAGATACTCCATTCACCCTGGCACAGCGAAGATGTACAGAGACTTGAGGCAGCTTCACTGGTGGAGCGGTATGAAGCGGGATATAGCAGAGTTCGTATCTCGGTGCTTGAACTGTCAGCAGGTTAAGTTCGAGCACATGAGACCTGGTGGTTTGATGCAGCGACTTCCCATCCCTGAGTGGAAGTGGGAAGGGATTACTATGGACTTCGTGGTTGGTTTACCTCGTACTTCTCAGAGGTTTGATTCCATATGGGTGATTGTTGATAGGCTGACTAAGTCAGCACATTTTTTGCCGGTTCAGACTTCTTATGGTGCAGAGAGGTTAGCTCAGATCTACCTTCGTGAAATTGTTCGGTTGCACGGAGTCCCATCTTCTATCATTTCAGACCGCGGCACCCAGTTTACATCTCAGTTCTGGAGGGCTATTCAGCGAGATTTGGGTACAGAGGTTCATCTTAGTACCGCTTTTCACCCTCAGACAGATGGCCAGTCCGAGAGGACTATCCAGATTTTGGAGGACATGCTTCGAGCTTGTATTCTTGACTTTAGAGGTTCTTGGGATCAGTTTGTTCCCTTGGCAGAGTTTGCTTATAATAACAACTTCCATTCGAGTATCGGCATGGCACCTTTTGAGGCTTTGTATGGCAGGCGTTGCAGGTCACCAGTAGGTTGGTTTGATGGTTTCAGTGTTGGGCCACAAAGCACAGATTTGCTTCAAGATTCCTTAGACCGAGTCTGAGTGATTCAGGACAGACTTCGGGCAGCTCAGAGCAGGCAGAAGAGTTATGCTGATCGTAGACTTCGTGCCTTGGAGTTTAGCGTCGGTGACTTGGTGTTTCTCCGTATATCGCCCATGAAGGGCGTGATGAGATTTGGTAGGCGGGGCAAGCTTAGTCCCAGGTACATTGGGCCATTTGAGATTCTGCAGAGGGTTGGTAGCGTTGCCTATCAGTTAGCCTTACCTCCGATGTTTTCAGCTATACATCCTGTGTTTCATGTGTCGATGTTGCGTCGGTATGTCCCAGATGAGTCTCATGTATTGCAGTGGGATTCAGTTCAGTTGGATGAGGGTTTAGCCTTTGTTGAGGAGCCGACAGCTATTTTGGCCAGAGATGTCAGGAGATTGAGGTCTCGAGAGATCCCGGTTGTTAAGGTTCAGTGGAGGCACCGTCCAGTCGAGGAGGCTACCTGGGAGACCGAGAGAGATATGCGGGTTCAGTATCCGCGGCTATTTTAGCCTTCAGGTACCCTCTTGACCTTGACTTTCGAGGACGAAAGTCTTTTTAGTAGTGGATAATGTAATGACCCATCCGGTCATTTCCACGTTAAGTGTTGAAGTCAAGCAAATCGACAAAAGATATCGTAAGACCTTTAACAATTTTCTGAACTTTGGGTCAAATGTGTCGGGGCTTTTCTCCCAATATATAAAGAGTTAGAAGTCCCCCAAGATACCAAATCGAAGGTCTACGAGTCTAGTTTCCAACGCACAAAACCGCACGTCCAAATAATCTCAGAGTAAAGAGTTATGACTGTTTTACCGCGGACTGTCTGGCAGAAAACGGGTTACGAACCGGGTCGCGAATCGGGTCGGGTTTAACCCGATTTAAGCTTCAATTTTACGTTTTAAAATGCCATTTCAGTTCCGAAACAGTGATAAAATATAAGGGAAGATCCCGAGATAATTCTTGAATATCAAAATCGTGCGTAGGCGAATTACGAGCCTAAACTTAAGAATTTTATTAGTATCGTGCGTATATTTGAAATATTATTTAAAAAGTAAATTTGGTAAAAAGTATATTATTATTACCTTTTCAAAATATTTTAAAAGGCTTATGAAAAATATGTTTGGTACGATATAAGTGTTTACGTATTTATTTTATAAAGATTTTTATACTCCGTAATATTTTAACGGAGATAGTAAATTTAATTATGTTAAAATTTATTATTATAATATAGTAGGTTTTATTGGAAATAATTTTCTAATAATTATGGTATATTTAAAATACTATAATTATTTTACCACGAATTTACGCAATACCCGAGTTTATACTTAACGGATAGGAATGGGTTGCCACCTCCACCCCCACGTGTAAGTGGAAGGTGAGGGCAGCAACCATGTGGTGGCAGCACATATAGTAGTATATATTGAAGTATTAACTTTGCTGAAAGTTAATACACATATATACATATTACTGATTGCACACAATTTGCACTGTATTAAATGCTCATTCACGTGAGAGGTTTTGTGGTGAGAAAAATATATTTGATAAAGTAAATCAATTATCTTGTCAAGTTATTCCTTCCCAAATTCGATTCCGATTCCGATTTAATTTTGGATTCTCTCGGAGTGGTTCGAGCTTGGACATCATGTTCCAGCAGCTTGTCGTCGGACGACAGGTAGGTTACGGTTTAATTTCCCTAGACTCCGCATATATAGAATAAAATTGTATTAATGGGCATCCTTGGGTTGGTTTATTAGGTTGGTACCACAGACCTTGATCGCTTTATTCATGTCCGCTATTTTTATTCCTCCGTTGTTTGTAGTATTTGGCGATATATTTTATTTATTTACCCTTGCGGTCCTGTGAGGGCCTTATTGACTCTGGAATATAGACGGTGGGATTTTGGGAATGTCCGCGAGTCCCGGGCATAGATTTATCCTTCTAGGCTGGTTATGCTTGCTGAGTAGCTGTGGGCCTGTGCAGGGTCGGTAGGTTGATTGTAAGCTGTTGAGCAGCTATTGTTGTGTGTGATCATATCATTTTCATGCATATAAAGAGGTTTTATCGATGTTTTACAATGGTTTTGGCTTCGGGCCTGCTGACACTGTTTTCTAAACCTTGCATGGCCCGGGGGGCCCGTTTTTTTATGGAAATGATTTGGAAATGATTGATTTCACTTATGGTTTAAAATCATCAGTTTTACGATTATCACTAGACTCGGCAGGGCCGGAGTGCTAGTTGAGTTTTCTTACTATTTGAGATGATTTTTAGCCTCGGTTGGACCGAGCACCTGAGATGACTTTTTACTGTTTAGACCCGGCGACGCCCGGGCACCCTTGGAGGGGTTTTTCAGATATTTTCCTACTATTTTTTAGTCCTGGACGGGGTCTGGGCATGCATATTTGAGACTGGTTCTATATCTTGATATTGAGACTGGGACTCTATCTTGATACATGTTCTGATACTGAGATATGGTATGGGGTCGAGGACCTCCATGGACCTTGCTATCCGGGCCAGAAGCTACGAGCTGCGTGTGCCGGAAGAGGGGTATACGGTGGAGTAGAGGTATACGGGCAGAGACCTTCCATGGAACCTACCTGCTGGGCCGGATCGGCGCCGGAGGAGGTACATACAGAGATACTATGGCACTTGAGATCTTCATGCATCATATCATTCATGGTTTGAGGTTCCACCCTTGTTTGCTGTTTGCTGATTGTACGCTCCGGTAGTATGGGATGCCGGAAGGTTTGTTTTCACTTGTTTGTGTTCCTCGGTTGTATGGGCAGCCGAGGGACTGTAAGTAGACTTTTGTTATTTACTTACAGAGTTGTTCTCTATTATGGATAAGTATGAGATTGGTACTGCTAGGGTGTTAGGTTCTGGATTTGAGGTTGATATGATTAGTTGAGTATTGATTCATGTCTTGAGCATGCCTATTATTATTCTTTCTCTCTTCTTCTTACACTTGAGGTTACCGGTATACCGTCCATTCCGTAAACTTATTTTGTATACACTGTTGTTGCAAGGATCCCAGGTGCGTTGTTTCTTACTTTCACCTGTGCCTTTGGTGTGTATATTCTGCTTACTAGCCTCATCTGTGGTTCTGTTGATTTCCCTCTGGGCTAGTTCCTGTGTACCTTTCGTTGATTTCTGTGACTACTTGCTTCTATTCTGTCTATTACTGCTCTTTTATCTTATATGTGCCCAGTCGGCCTATGATACCTACTGGGTACCTTATGCTTCGCATTTGGTGCTCACCCCTACCCCTGCATCTTTGGGTGCAGATCCTAGTGTGGGCCATCGCCGGTAGATCGTTGAGATTCGTGCTTGGAGATCTGTTGGAGACTACTTCAGGCTGAAGGTGGGCTCTTGGCGATCGGAGCTTAGCTTTAGTTTATCTTTTGCTTCATGTACTCTATTACCATTCAGAGACATCTGTATATATAGTTTTTGTTTACTTGTACTCCATGTTTGTAGTTTGGCTCTGCACTATGATACCAGGTCTTGGGGTTGGTTTAGTTTTCCGCATATGTATATATTTATAAACCTGTTATCTATTTTATTCGTTTTGTTCTCTTAATTGTTAGATAGTAGCCCATTACTAACTGTTCTGGGCTACAGGGATTGGTTCACCTACCGGGGGTTGTAGGTGCCATCATGACCGAGAAATCGGGTCGTGACACCAAAGCTTCAATGGGTGCAACAATGGCGCCTCTTGGTCCAAAATTCTATTTTTGACACCCCAAGTTGAGATCTACCTACCCAAAGTCCCCCATTACTGTTTTCTACGAAATTTTGGGCATTATAACCCCTATAAATCATCCAAATCACAACTTTTGTTCAAGAACAACCCTTTACATTCCACCCTGTTTTGGCCCATTTTTGGCCAATAATAGTTTAATCCTTACACCCAGAATGCCTTGGAGGCATTGTAAACGTAAGGGAAGCATCCATGCTTTGGGAATTCAACAAAATCCAACCAAAGGTTCAAGTTCAAAAACCCACTTCAATATACACCAAAGTTTCTAGTTTTCTACCATAACCATGTCCAAAATCGTGCAAGAAAGTAAAAAAGTGAGTAGTTGTGATTATTACCTGAGAATTTTGACGTCGGGAGCGTAGTGATCGGGAGAAAATATAGTATTTGTGAAGGAAATATGGGGAGAAATGGGGGTGAAACCCATTTATCCCCTATTTCATTCTGCTATCAACCGCTATAGTGGTCGGCAGTCCGCTATAGCGGAATCGCTATAGCAGTATATTATCCGCTATAGCAGGTGGAAAAATCAGTTTTTGGTAAGGAAAAGTTCTCCTCGATATTTCAAATTTGTTTACTCCAACATTATCTGAGACCCCAAATTTTCTTGGGTGCTCGGGAAAGTCACATGTAATTTTCCTGAAGGAAATTTTCTCCGAGGGGGCGGGATCATCTAATTTCTTTCAAATCGATGTGACTAATCGAGAAAAGGCTGGTAATTCATGTAGGTCAATAAGTTACTCGATCAATTGGGGCAGTAAAAGTCTCGAGCTAGTCTTCCTCATCTTGTCATTATTCTGGGATCGTTCGAGGATGAACGATGGGTAGATTGGTATCTGTTGTAACGACCGGGTCTGTCGTTACTTTAAGAATTGTGAGTCGAATTAATTCGAAAACTAATTTAAAGTACATTTATTTAAGTAGGGTGATGTAGTAAAAAATTTCTGATTTTAGAAATAATCTGGGCTGACGTCACCCTGCTTTAGCGGTAATTATTCCGCTGTAGCGGGACCGCCATAATAGAGGGGTAATCGCCATAGTGGAGTGATGGGAGGCAGAAGCCTCAGGATGGGATTTAACAAAATATGCTCTCCTCCTCAATTGGAAAACATACGAGGATTTCTCCAAAAATCCTCCCAAGCTGCTCCAAGGTTAGGGAATCATGAGGAGGAGGGGACATGGCTGGAGGGACGCGGAACAATAGATTTCAAGACCATCGTTCAGCTGGAAATGCCTTCACGAAGCCAGAAATGCATGGTTGGAGCTGGTGGCGTTCAGGTAGGCTAGGTTTCATGAGTAGTTAGACCTGTTTACATTCTGTATTCATCGTATAGAGGAATGGAGATTTCATGTTTTAGGCCTCCGGGCACGGAGTCAGTTGGATTTGGTATTAGTTCTGAGAGAGCTAGGGATTGGTTGGATTGAACTGTGGATTGATTGTAGTTAGTTTGGGCTGTTTATGTTGTCTTGGCATGCTAAAATGATAGGACTCACAGACTGGGTTATCAGGAAGGTTCGGGGAACCGAGAACTACAAGGACAGCTAAAAGGGTATGAAAGTGGGAAACTCCTAGGTGAGGTTTTGGGAATGCTGAAGGCATGATAAGTAGTTATTGTTTTTACTAAGGGATAAGGGGTGGTAACTCATGTTGTTATTATCTATGTAAGTTCCGAAGTCAATGGGGTTGTTAAATTATGCTAAAAAGGGGAAATTGTTCTTTATGTGTAAATAAAGGGTGAGTGTGTTTAGTCTTCGGATGGAGGATGAGATTAAGTTATATACCTGGGAGAGAGGGTAGGTGATGGCTTACGATTCTTGTGAATGTTGTATATTTTGTAATCTTATCTAAGTGTTTGTATGAATTGCATGGCTTAGAGGAATTGTGTAGAATGTCTAAGGGTCCTGTTTTACAGTCTGTGAATTGAATGGTGTATTTCTTGTTGGTTTACAAGTTGTTTGTTCATTATTTAATTGTGGATTGTTGACATTCTGTTGGCTCGGGTACCATGCCTGGTACAGGTATACTAACGGTTGGCATGGGTACCACACCTGGTACGGGTATAACAAATGGTTGGCTGGGGTACCACGCCTGGTACAGAAAACTAACAGTTGGCTTGGGTACAATGCCTGGTACAGGTTTATTTTACTGCATCATTGCATTGATATTGTTGTATTGCATTGACTTTTGTGAGTGGACCGGGCTTTTTTATTCAATTGTGATATTGGTTGGTGGTCCTTGAGTTATCGGGAATCCTGTTACATCTGTTGAGTTGGTCTTGGATTAGGCCGGGTTGTCTGTTTAACACTTAGGTGTTGTCTAGAGGGGATCCCTAGGTGGGACTGGGCTATTTTTTATGTGGTTAAATGGTTGTAGTTGTTCATGGTCATATGATTGGTCGGGTTGCTCGTAAGAACTAGGTTGGGGAGATGGTTGAGAGTCGGGCATTGTATCACTAGTGGTTAATATCATAAGAGAGATTATTGGGAACCCTTGGGGGGTCTGGATTGTTATAGAGGGTACTATAAGGGTGATGGGTCTAAACTGACTGTAGTTTGGATGGTTTTCGGAATGTGTAGTCCTGGGGACTTATAGAGTAAACAGGGTGGTAGGCTGGGTCAAGACTTAGGGGTTAGACTGGTGGTGAGACTTGGAAAGTCTAAGGTTGATAAGACTTGGGAAGTCTAAGGTTGATAAGACTTGGGAAGTCTAAGTTTAGTGTGACTTGAGTAGTCTGAGAAGTGAGGGAGTTGGCAGCGTAAGGAGTAGGAAGGGTTGGAGGATGGAAATTAAATTACACTATTTGCAGTCATGTTTTTCCCTATTTTGTTATATGATGGTAGGAGTGGATTCGGGTTGACCGATGATTCCTATCAGTACGTGTGTTTGTATTGATTATACTCTTGCTATACCTTTTGGGGTATAGTTTGGTTGCAGTATTGGTGATGTTTCATAGGTTCACGACGATGAGGATCTCCAATAGCTTCTGTCCTTCAATTCCATGACGGAAGTTGTGTCTTTTCTTTCTTGTATAAATCTTGTTGTAGTTGTTGCACCTATTTAGACTAGGTCCTAGGAAGGGTAGTTTATATTTCAGAACTGTTTTCTGTTTTCAAATGTTGTAATAACAAGGTTTTCATAATAAAAGGAAGGTTATTTTGCTACTTTCTATTTTCCACATGTCACCCGTTGGACGGGTGGTGAGGATTTGTCTATCTAGGTGGTTACAGTAGGCTTCCGCACTGCTCGGTGGGTTGGGTCGTGACACTGACTCAAGTTAGGATCCTAAGTCAAACACCTTGACCCTTAGCCCTTTGCAAAACAATGACAGACTACCTGTGAGTCTGCATATTCAACCCCCAAGGTTCCTTACCCTTGACATTCTGTCAGTTCAAGCACTCATAGGATACTAGCCTAGTTTCACTAACCAGTCAAACCTGACTCCCTAGGACCTCAATCCTTCCAAGCTCACCCATCTTGGACCCCTCAAGCCATATGCCTCACCACCTCTAGTTCTGTGCCCAACTAGCCCAAACATCACCGTATGCTGGCCTGTCACTCTTATCAAATTGGAATTGTAAATGTACGATATTGACAGAATATTACCAGACCATATAAAAAGCCAAGCCTATATGACTATCAACAAGGCCCACAGTCAACAACCGGACTCAAAAACCATACAAGTCATGCCTATCTGTGCAAGTAACTAGACCATCTAATATTGTGTCACAGCTTGCAAGTTACACGGACCTCCCAAGGATCCCTAGGACATCATCTATTATGCTTAACATACGACCCTAGTTACAGAAGAAACCATCTTGTCAATTAAGCACACAAACCTGGCCTCTCAAGGACTAACATATATGTCAAGTACTAATAAATCCCGGTCCTCTCAGGAACCCAACATGTAAAGAACAATAAGTAAACTTGTACTGAGTCAAGTAGTACAACATGTAATAACAGCCAGTAGTATAACTCTAGACTCTCAGTCTACCCTCTAACTTATTAACCACAAGGAACAGGTTCAACAATCATTTGACCAAAAATAATAAACATGATATTTACCCTTTTTAATTACCCGAACTAATTAAGGATCCCAAGACAAACACCTAAGTGTTATCATGCGATGCCCGATCCACCCCAGGACCATCCCCATATTTAAGTGTAGCAACCCGGCCTCTGACGGATCAATATAATCAATCAGAGATTTAACAATCAACCCCGTCCACTTATGGAACTATCAACAAACACAGTTAACAATGCATAATTAAACCCGTACCAGGCATGGTACCCGAGCCAACTAATATAGAACCTGTACCAGGCGTGGTACCCCAGCCAACCATTAGGATTCCATACCAAGCATGGTACACGAGTCAACCATTAGGATCCCGTATCAGTTATGGTACCTGAGCTAACTGTTAGTATCCCTTACCAGGTGTGGTACCCGAGCAAACCGAATATCACAGAAAGACAACAGTCAATACATAAGTGAACAAAAAACACCCTTGTAAACCAATAAGCAACAATCAAGTTCATTTTATATAATTGACACCCCAAACACTTGGATATCCTTAACTTCCTTTCCTAAGCATGAAAGCACATACAATACTAAGTTATAGTTACATGTATATATATTGCATTTGGCAAGACATTAACCGTCACCTACCTGGCAACATGATTCACAACCTCAACCTTGATAACCCGTCCGAAGACTAATTCCTAGTTTTACCCTATAGACACATATAGTCTTTTACAACAACTCCAAACCCTTATTTAAAGACAACAGAGTTCTGGGAAAATATCCCCTAACATTTAGGCTCCAACTCTTCCTGTTCACCCCATTCCCTTTAATTGAATTATTCTCGAAAACCCACTATAATCAGCCACTTATTTGATTCACAATATTTCCCTTTTCCTGAACCTACCCAATAATCTAGTTCCTTAGAATTTAGCATCACACAATACGATACACAAGAATTGGATCAAAATCTCACAACATTATCATTCCTTCATAAATCAGGCAGCCCAAACACCACATTAGTCCTCCAGACTCCATTCCCAAAGGTCTAGGATGCCAAGCAGCTATATAAAGAGGTCTTAACGCCACATTCTAGTTTCATAAAGATGATTCCTGACGGAGAACGAGTCTATAATCCATGGTTTTGCCCTTCCTTAGTGGAAATCTCCCTTCCACATGGCTCCAAAGCTTTGGAGCAGCCTAGGAGAGTTTTTGAAGCAATTCTCTTCTAATTTTACCTGAAGAAGAGAGAATAGGATTATAAAACCCGTTTCTGAGCTTTTTGGTACCGTCATTTCGCTATAGCGGCTTGCTGGCCGCAATCGCGGTACTGCTTAGTGCCCTAATTTCCACTACAGCAGCCTCAGCTTTTCAGCACACATAGTCTTCAGTAAAACGGTCATAACGTTTTATTCAGAAAGCAGATTAACGAACGGTCAGTAGTGTTGGAAAGAGGACTCAGAGATCTTTAATTTAGTGGGTATTGGGACCCTTAAATCCTTTTATTCTAGGAGGAATGCTCATTTGAAGTTGACCCTAGTTTGAACTTAGCTAGAAACTAAATCGGTAAGGAAACTTTCAACATAACTTTGTGCTAGGAGTATTGTCTGACCTTAGTACATACCAAAAGTACTCTCATACTAAGGAATTAATTCTAAATCTTATTACGAATGAGAGACACCTGGCTTGACTTCAAATATTTTTAGTAACAAAGGAATAGGTCATTACAACAGATACCAATTTACCCATCGTTCGTGCCCGAAAAATCTCTAAGCCAGAAGGAAAAGAATGAACCAGCCCCTTGAACCTTAACGCTCTACCATGACAGCATAAATGTAGCCTTATGCAGACCACCAAAAATCACAAATCCCTCGGTGTACCCAAACTCAACTGAAAATTTAATTCGATCTCGCTCTGTCCAGAAATTCCTTCATTCGAGCTGTACGAGACAAGTTAGATTACTCCTCCTTGAGTGCCCAAGATATCTAGGGCCTCATCTAATTATCGGAGCCAAAGCTATTCACACATAATGAACAAATTTTTTTTCCATGCCACAAGGAATCAAAACCCGTTGTGGTGACCAGTACGCTATAGCCGCCTTATTATAACGGGAAAATTCCTTCTATAGTGGTACTGAGGTAGCACCCTGCTTCTCGCTATAAAGGTATAGGTGAGGTAGTAACTCCGGACAGTCTCAGTTTGGCCAATTTTACAACACAACATCCAGATTTTGACATTCCAAACTAATCCCTTTACGTTAAACACAATACCTAGAGTTCTACTAACCCGAACTCCATTCCAAAAAGTCCTACGGGTTCCTTATACCCTTAGCTAGCATCAAATCAAGCTAAATTTTACTATATGTACCCAAACCATTACTAGATTTTCCTAGATCATACCTTGCTCAGATTTTGTCTAAGACTAGCCTAGTCTTAAATTTCTAACTCACTGATGTGTCGGCGTTCTACGACATATTTGACTCCTTTAACTAAGAATAATCATGAGTTTTCAAGCAACCGTTGTCGGTTTTGATGGGTTTTATGTTTAACTTGTAGGAACGTGAACCAAAACTGAAAAAGATGGATTTTGACACTAAAGGGCTCTACTGGTTAGTGTGACAACTCACTTGATGAATCGTCAAGGTTTTGATGAGTCATCACACCAACCGTCAAGCTAAACAGTCAATTTACTAGCAAGTCATCACTGGGCGGATGACTTACCAGAATTTTCCAGCAAGTCGTCAAAGGCCCAACGACTTACCAGAAAATTTCACTGGATAGTGGCAACGGATGGCTTGACGGCTTGTCACAGACCTGACGGACCATCAGGGAAGCCATCAAGCTTTGACAGTCGAAGTTCAGCCACTGCCTAAGAGTGACGGTTTACTTGACGACCAGTCACATGCTTGACGGCCTGTCAGGCGACCCGTCAATGCGACGCGGGATTCCGAAAATTCTATTTTTGGACTTTATTTCCTGGACTACTATAAATACCCTATGTTAGGGTTATTTTATTTTTTTCATGAAATAATAGTTTGTGCGACGGTTTGAGCGACTTTTTGAGAGGAGAAAACACGACAAACACGTTTTTCTTCTTATTATTATTCTTCCATTGTTCTTGGGATTTTGGCTTCTTGTTCTTGGATAATTGAAGCTTGTGTTCATATATCATAAGAATCTTTTCTCTATATTATGAATATGATTTTCTTCTCTTTTCCTAATAGCATGAGTAGCTAACTTCCCACAACTAGGGTTGTGGGAGGCATGGCAAAAGTAGCAATGTAAATTCCGGGTAGCATTGGGTTCAATATATATGTTATCACGTCGTTAATCATTTATTATTAATGTTTTCTAGTGGTTGCAAACATTAGGACATGCCTAGGTTTAATTTGCTTGAGCAAAGAGATTAAAACCGGGAAATTTGATTAACTACGAGGATTCGAGACAACCAACTCTCGTCTTATGATTAATGTTGTAACTAGATTAATCTACTTGATGTTTAGGATTGAAATAAGAAAGTTCACCTTTTCAAGTTCGAGAGAATTGAAAAGTAAATTCGTCTATTTAGTTGAGAAACGTTTAGATGATACCATTAATTCAATCACATCGTGATATGCATATAGAAAGAACCCGGTTAAGCTTGAGTCAAAACTGTTACGACGCCATGGTGAACACTTCCCTAGTTCATTCTCATATTGATTATTACTCGTTGAAACTCGTACATTATTATTTGCATTGTTCAAATATTGATCACACAACCCCCCCCCCATTTACCAGAAACTATTGATTACTAGTCAACTAAGTCACTAACGACTTAATTTGCACCTTATTCCCTGTGGGATCGACCCCAACCTCTGTTGGGTTCTATATTTGACGAAGACCGCTTACGCTTCTTAATTTGGAGTCGTAATTTGGGCATATCAAATTTTGGCGCCGTTGCCGGGGAATACGGTTGTTTATTAAGTCCGGTGTGTTTATTTGACTCTTAGTCATATTTCCTGTTTTTACTTTTATTTGTTGTTTTTGTTTGTTACAGGGTACAGAGTTGTGCATGCCAAGTACCCGACGCTCGGGTGAACCAATATTACCCTACGACCCCGAGCTCGCAAGAACGCTAAGGCAAACCATGAATGCACAACAACAAGAGGCAGCGAGACTCGCTGCAGCTCAGCAAGCCCAACAACATTTGAATGTTGATGATATTGAGGACGATGTTGGGCTGGATGATGAGGCTGCAACGGGTGATGGTAGAGTTGCGGAGCGTGTTGAAAATATAGCCCCCCCAAACCAAAGGCAGCAACAGAGGGGTAGAGGTCGACAGCAACCAAGGCAATTTGCTTTGGATGATGATGAGGATATCGACTTAGATGGAGTTGGTGCCACGGGCGCTATTGCGCTTCCTCCGCTATCGCCTGGGGCCAAGTTCAACATTACTAGCACAATGCTCCAGCTGTTGAACTTAAAGGGACTGTTCCATGGTGTTGCTGGTGATGATCCAAACCGACACCTGATGAATTTTGTGGGTATCTGCAAGTCGTTCGAATTGCCTGGAGTAAGTCAGACAGCGATCAAGCTCAGGTTATTTCCGTTGTCTCTCTCTGATGAGGCAGTATTATGGTTGACAGAGCTAACCCCCGACTCTATCACAATCTGGGGAGAGTTGAAAGGAGCTTTCCTAGAAAGGTTCTTTCCTCCCTCTCGGATGATACAGTTGAGGGATGAAATTAGAAACTTCAGACAACAACCTCATGAGGCTTTACATGAGACCTGGTTGCGATTCAAGAAAAAGCTGACACAATGCCCAAACCATCAATTGACCAACAATTTTTTGATGCAGACATTCTACAGGGTACTGAATTTGGCTACCAAGCCGACACTAGATAATGCAGCAGGTGGAGTGTTTATGGGTCTTACCTTTATCGATGCCACAACTATTTTGGACCGGCTCACTAAAACCAATAGGGCATGGCATACATGGGATACAGAGGTGGCTGCTAGCACTTATGCAGTCGGTATATCAGCGGAACAGCGCAGGAAAGAGGAAGAGCGTGACCAAGATATGGCCCATCTGAAAATGCAAATGGACCTATTGACAAAACATTTGTTGTCAGGAGGTATGGAGAAAGTGAAAGTTGTGGGTTCCCAAGGTAGAGCAGCAGAGTTTGAATCTGATGAGGAGGCTAATTATTTGGGGGGTTTCCAGGCCAATGGTCAGGGAAACCAAGGTCGGAACTATCAGAAGGACAACTACTATGAAAAAGCTGGCTACAGAGATCGTGAGCAGGGGAACTGGAAGAATAAAACTGATAGAGGTGAGTTGTATGTACCACCTGGTAATTGGGAAAGATCTATCAACGAGACAGGGACGTCCAAATTGTAGAACATGATGGCAAAGATGTTGTTGAAGGTGGAATCTACTGACTCCGGGGTAAAGGAGATGAGGACTGAATTATCAGCAATGAGCTAGGTAGTGGATTCACATTCCACCTCGATCAAGCAATTAGAGCAGCAAGAGAGTCAAATCTCAGCGTCTCTAAATCAAAGGAAGACAGGTACCTTGCCAAGTGACACCATTCAAAACCCGAGGAATGACGGGAGTTGTATGGCAATCACTACGAGAAGCGGTAAAATATTATCGGAATCACATCCGGTAATTCAGACTCAGAAAGGTAATGTTGCTGAGGAAGATGAGTTAGTAGATGCTGAAAATATGGTCGATGAGGGTGTGAGAGTATCTGTTGAAAAACCCGCTGCAGTAGAGGATGCTACTCAAGTGCTCACGGATAAAAGCAAGGAAGTTGAAAAACTTCCAACTATGATGCCTCGGCCACCGCCCCCTTTCCCACAACGGTTGAAGAAGAAAGCGGAAGATAGCAAGTTCCTCAAGTTCATGACCATCCTCAAGCAGATATCAGTGAACATCCCACTGGTGGACGCTCTTGAACAAATGCCCGAATATGCCAAGTTCATGAAGGAATTGATTACCAAGAAGAGGTCAGTGAGCATTGAACCAGAAGATAACCTCCACCACTGCAGTGCTATTTCTTCAAGATCGTTAGTGGAAAAGAAGGAAGATCCAGGTGCTTTTACTGTTCCCTGTACTATTGGGAAATTCAACTTTGAAAAAGCCTTATGTGATCTTGGTGCTAGCATCAACTTGATGCCACTAGAAGTCTATAAATAATTGGGTTTGGGAGCTCCCAAACCAACTACCATGAGGGTGTTAATGGCTGACCGTTCAGTAAAGCGACCGGAGGGAATATTGTCTGATGTGCTGGTAAAGGTTGGTAAGTTTATATTCCCAGCTGACTTTGTAATTTTAGATTTCGAAGTGGTCTTTGAAGTTCCCATAATCTTGGGACGACCATTGTTAGCCACTGCAACAGTGTTGGTCGACATGGAAAGAAACGAACTGGCATTCAGATTAAACAATAAATTGGTCAAGTTTGATGTGTGTAAATTGATGAAGCCACCAAGAGACATGAGGGTGGTCTCGGTTATCAATGTTATTGATGAAGCCCCTACGGATATGCATATTAAGGATAAGGGTTTTGTTGAAACCGTAGCTGTTATGAGAATGGTGTTGGGATCGCAAGAAGAGAAACCTATAGAGGAAGGCGGTGAGAACAAATCAAGGAAAAGAAAACACCACAAGAGAACCAGCAAAGAAAAAGAGTTAGAAAGAGTAAAGAAGTTGTCTCGACTAGCTGAGGAGCCGATAAAAGAGAAAGTTGGAGCTCAACAGGATGATGTCGCTTGCACCTATTCCAGCGATTGCTCCTGCTTTGGAGACCCTGGTGGTCTCCAACATCATGCTAGACTCTGAGTCCTATGGGCTTCACAGGTATTCCTTTCTCTCACAGTTTTACCTTTCACATGTATGCATTAGGGGCAATGCATGAGTCTAAGTTGATGGTGCTGTTGGGATACCTGTGAGTCTTTCACCACTGAGGGTTTTTGTTGCCGTGTTTCTTTTCCCTCCGGTGTGCTATCTAGTAGAACCAACATGTTTAGGTTGTCGTTTAAATTTTGGTTGTGTTGTGATGTCTATAGCAAGCATGGCATTTTTAAAGTTGAACTAAAAGGAGCCCCCTCTGAAAAAGTTGATTTTGTACTTATGTTTGAAACGATTGACTGTTCTGGATCCTTGAATGTCATTGTGTGGTTGTGATTGTAATAATTATGCTTAAGCTGAGCTGATGTTTTGATAGTTGGTAGTGCTATGGTTTCTTGGTGCCAAGTGTGTGTGAGCTTATTGTTTTAAACTCTTACTCTGTGCATGCATCTAGAACTTGCCCGGTCTATTTTGTTAAACTTGAAGTTGGTTGCTTAGGAAAGGATCACAGGCCCTTTTTGTGTGCAGTCCACTTAGCCTATAAGACCGTCCAAATGCAAATAATCCCTTTGATCCCTGTTTGAGCCATAATTGACCCTATTCTTTCAATAACCTGTCACCGTTTCTTTTTAACTTTGAAGCCCTATTTTGGCCCTGGTCCTTCCTTGTACATCGTGCAACTCAACTCAGGCAATCAGCCTAAAGTTGAGGGTGGCTACTATAGAGGTAAATGATAAGAAAAATAGGATGGATAAGATTGGTTGTGGATAGAATGAAAATTTTGGGTGTGTGCCTAAGAAAAGAAAGAAAAAAAAAAGAAAAGAAAAAGAGATGAAAAAGAATTGTCAAAATAAAGAGGCCGCACCTGTAGCTAGAAAAAAGGGAATAAAAAGGTGAATAAGGATGGAAGAAGTAAAGTTAAGTGGAAATAGTAGGTCGGTGATTCCAAGGAGGGCTTAGTCACTAACCCCTAAATGTATCCTACCTGCACCCAAAGCCTCATTACAAGCCAAAACAAGTCCTGTTGTGATCCTGAGCGGCTTTCTCAAAAACCGAAATAGGATAGCAAGGGCAAGCTTATGGCATCGCATGTGCATTGTTTGAAATCATTTGTGAGTGTGAGCACCTTACCTAGTCCCAAATCTTGTGTGTGGTACTTCTTTGTGGTAAGGGCACCGAGATTTCTGTATCATCTATTGACTATTGGGATAGCTGTTGTGTGTGTATGTAGAATATTCTATCATATCGGAATGACATGTTTGGATCCTTGCAAGTTAGCATTTCATACATTTGTGTACTACCGGGGGGATTGATTTAAATTTAATAGACTGTTGAGTGGCCATGATTTGCTAAAGATATATGTTTGTATTCTTAGTTGAGTCGTCATTTTGTTTTTGTTGTCATGTTGCTTGAGGACAAGCGAACGTTTTAAGTTGAGGGTGTTGATGTGTCGGCATTCTACGACATATTTGACTCCTTTAACTAAGAATAATCGTGAGTTTTCAAGCAACCGTTGTTGTTTTTGATGGGTTTTATGTTTAACTTGCAGGAACGTGAACCAAAACTGAAAAAGATGGATTTTTGACACTAAAGGGCTCTACTGGTTAGTGTGACGACTCACTTGATGAATCGTCAAGGTTTTGATGAGTCGTCACACCAACGGTCAAGCTAAACAGTCAATTTACTAGCAAGTCGTCACTGGGCGGACGACTTACCAGAATTTTCCAGCAAGTCATCACAGGCCCAATGACTTACCAGAAAATTTCACTAGATAGTGGCGACGGATGGCTTGACGGCTCGTCACAGACCTGACGGACCGTCAGGGAAGCCGTCAAGCTTTGACAGTCGAAGTTCAGCCACTGCCTAAGAGTGACGGTTCACTTGACGGCCAGTCACATGCTTGACGGCCCGTCAGGCGACCCGTCAACGCGATGCGTGATTCCGAAAATTCTATTTTTGGACTTTATTTCCTGGACTACTATAAATACCCTGTGTTAGGGTTATTTTATTTTTTTCATGAACTAATAGTTTGTGCGACGGTTGGGCGACTTTTTGAGAGGAGAAAACACGACAAACAAGTTTTTCTTCTTCTTATTATTCTTCCATTGTTCTTGGGATTTTGGCTTCTTGTTCTTGGATAATTGAAGCTTGTGTTCATATATCGTAAGAATCGTTTCTCTCTATTATGAATATGATTTTCTTCTCTTTCCCTAATAGCATGAGTAGCTAACTTCCCACAACTAGGGTTGTGGGAGGCATGGCAAAAGTAGCAATGTAAATTCCGGGTAGCATTGGGTTCAATATATATGTTGTCACGTCGTTAATCATTCATTATTAATGTTTTCTAGTGGTTGCAAACATTAGGACATGCCTAGGTTTAATTTGCTTGAGCAAAGAGATTAAAACCGGAAAATTTGATTAACTACGAGGATTCGAGACTACCAACTCTCGTCTTATGATTAATGTTGTAACTAGATTAATCTACTTGATGTTTAGGATTGAAATAAGAAAGTTCACCTTTTCAAGTTCGAGAGAATTGAAAAGGAAATTTGTCTATTTGGTTGAGAAATGTTTAGATGATACCATTAATTCAATCGCATCGTGATATGCATATAGAAAGAACTCGGTTAAGATTGAGTCGAAACTGTTACGACGCCATGGTGAACACTTCCCTAGTTCATTCTCATATTGATTATTACTCGTTGAAACTCGTACATTATTATTTGCATTGTTCAAATATTGATCACACAAACCCCCCCCCCATTTACCGGAAACTATTGATTACTAGTCAACTAAGTCACTAACGACTTAATTTGCACCTTATTCCCTGTGGGATCGACCCCAACCTCTGTTGGGTTCTATATTTGACGACGACCGCTTACGCTTCTTAATTTGGAGTCGTAATTTGGGCGTATCACTCTCAACCCTAGGAAAATCTTAACCTGGGTAGTTACACCCTAAACAATGATATAAACATCATAGCATCACCAAACACTACACCGTGTTTTCCCCTTGGGACATCTACCTTATGACCTTTTCCACCCTCTTATGATCAACTCATAAGAATAAACCATCTAAAGTATAACTGCTAGCCAACACACCACTATGAGTTTCATTAACACCTAGATTCTCCACCACCACTTACATTAGTCTCTTTAACCCTCATCAGTCAATCATTTATAAGTAACCAACTTTTTAGTTATCACCCAAGGTTAAGCTATGCTTATTTAGCCACACAACTAGCTTATAACTAGCCAAATTACCGACTCAACATGTCTCAATCACTCAAGGAAAATGAACAACCAAGTAGTACCATATCTACCCATTCCTTTTATCCCACGTGGATTTTAATCCTTATAATTTATGCACTAGCTCACAACTCAACTAGCAGTTTAAAACAATCCAAAAAGGAAAAAAACATATACAAAATCGGGGAAAACAGGACAGGGATCCTTCCCATCCCGCTATAGCAGTTTGCACACCTCTATGGCAACCCCCAACAATAGTAGCACAGAAAATTTACCATTTTCTACAAAATTCCCTCATCCCCCTTCCCTGTCTTCACCATTAACACATAAAATCGCGTTATGGTCTTAAACATAACCTCAAGACCAACCAAACTAGATATAACTGAGAATTTATCACCACATTATCATAAAATTAGTTACAAAACACACCAGAAAGTTGTTCATAACATCACATTCCTGCTATCATACAAGATTAGCCCTTTTCCCCATGGTTCCCAACAAATCCCGACTGTCCTGAAACCGGAGTTTCCTTACAATCACAAATGATCATGCCCCCTTACCATTTTTACCAATGGTAAGCCCATGCCCAAAACTTAGCACAATATTTTAGTTAAACCATATAACAGTTAACCCTTTAACCAATCACATATAACTAGGTTAAGACTCTTCACTAACCATAATTTTAAAAGTAATTCAAGGAATTACACACCACACATTCACAGTCATTCAAATAATGCAACACATACAATCACAAGTCTCAATCTTCAGAACTCAATCAAATAAGGTTCATTATCTTTTATTCATCTCATGGATGACTGTTAGCTGATTTATTTATATCTTTACATAGCCTCTCAGGACAGATACCAATTGGAACCTTCTCGGTTCCAATTTTCCTTGCTTGTGTTAGTTTAATCAGAGTCAAACGACATCCTTTTACCTCATTAAGATACCAACTGGAATCAAGATATCAATTGGACTTAATCCATACAAGCAACTAACAGATTGCACAAAATGAATGAAAAAAGTTGAATAATTTCTTAGAATGATTCATAGCTTTCTGAAGATTAGATGTGGACGTCAACACACCAATCTGCAGGACTCTATTTAATATTTTGTTCTTGTACTGGGAGACCGGTAACCTAGGCTTTGATACCATTTGTCACAATCCAACTACCGCGCCATGAAGGCACCTACTCTAGTCCACCTAGAGAGGAGAACCCTTCCCATCCGATCCAACAGTAATTGCGGAAATCAAAGTAGACCATAAATGACCTTCTTTTTCATACATGAAAACATTTACAGACCTTTATTTCAAGAAAAATCTTTTACAAAATTTATTACAGTAAAACCACTTTTACAACTTCAAAACAACCCTCCCTAGGTTCTAGTGTAAGCAGGTACAAGAGCTACTACATGAGAAATACAAGCAATGAAAAGAAGACACAACTTTCACTATAGAAACAAAGAGTAGAAGTTGCTGGAGATTGCCATCATCCTCTACCTATGAAATATCACTGATCCTGCAACTAGAATATACCCAAAAAGGTATAGCAAGAGTAGTATCAGTAAGAAAAACATGTACTGGTAGGCATCATCGGTCGATCCAAATCCACCGCATACCATCATATAAAAAAATCAAGAGAAAATATCCAATAAGTTACAAGATCCCGTCATTCCTCATCCATCTCTACCTCTATACTATTACCACTATAGCCCAACATGCTTCGCTCCCAAGCCTTCCTACCCTGCTCCGCTGCCAACTCCGCAGCTGGGATAGTCTGCACCATCCCATCCTAGTCCAACATAAAACCTAGGACCTACCCACAATCACATTTAACACTAAGACCTCTTAGGACACACTTAACTCTAAGACTCCCAAAGTCATACCTTACACTAGACTTCCCAAGTCACCCATCTTACCAACCACTATAAGCACGTCAGTGGTTCCAATCTCAATAATCAGGTTTACTATCCACTCCTTCTATCCAGCTGAGAGGCAACCTACCAAACCTTGATTTACCACCCTGACTCAAGTTAGGATCCTAAGTCAAACACCTTGACCCTTAGACCTTAGCTAAATAATGACAGACTACATGTGAGTCTGCGTATTCAACCCCCAAGGTTCCTTACCTTTGACATCCCTTCAGTTCAATAACTCATAGAATACTAGCCTAGTTTCACTAACCAGTCAAACCTGACTCCCTAGGACCTCAGTCTCTCCAAGCTCACCCATCTTGGACCGGTCAAGCCATATGCCTCACAATCTCTAGTCCTATGCCATACAAGCCTAGATATCACCGCTTGCCAGCCTGTCACTCTTATCAAATTAGAATTGTAAATGTATGATATTGACAGAATATTACCAGACCGTATGAATAACAGAGTCTATATGACTATCAACAAGGCCCCCTGTCAACCCCCAAGGTTCCTTACCTTTGACATCCCTTCAGTTCAATAACTCATAGAATACTAGCCTAGTTTCACTAACCAGTCAAACCTGACTCCCTAGGACCTCAGTCTCTCCAAGCTCACCCATCTTGGACCGGTCAAGCCATATGCCTCACAATCTCTAGTCCTATGCCATACAAGCCTAGATATCACCGCTTGCCAGCCTGTCACTCTTATCAAATTAGAATTGTAAATGTATGATATTGACAGAATATTACCAGACCGTATGAATAACAGAGTCTATATGACTATCAACAAGGCCCCCTGTCAATAACCGGACTCAACAACCATACAAGTCCTTCCCATCTATGCAAGTAACTAGACTACCTAATATTTTATCACAGCTTGTAAGTTACCCGGACCTCCCAAGGATCCCTAAGACATCATTTATGCCACTTAACATACAACCCCGATTACAGAAGAAACCACCTTATCAATTAAACACACCAACCCGGCCTCTCAAGGACCAACATATATGTCAAGTAATAATAAATCCTGTCACTCTCAGGAACCCAACATGTAAAGAACAATAAGTAAGCCCGTACTGAGTAAATCAGTACAATATGTAATAACAGCTAGTAGTATAACTCCAGACTCTTTGTCTACCTTCTAACTTATCAACCACATGGAACAGGTTTAATAATCATTTAACGACAAATAATAAACATGACATATACCCTTTTTCATTATTTGGACTAATCAAGGATCCCTAGACCAATACCTAAGTGTTAACATATGATACCTGGTCCACCCCAAGACCATCCCACATTTAAGTGTAGCAACCCGGTCTCTCAAGGACCAATATAATCAAACACAAATTCAACAATCAACCTCGTCCACTCATGGAACCATCGATAAGCACAATTAACAATGCATAATTAAACTCATACCAGGTGTGGTACCTGAGCCAATCGATATAGAACCTGTACCAGGCATGGTACCTGAGTCAATCATTAGTATCTCATATGAGGTGTGGTACCCAAGCCAACTGTTAGTATCCTATATCAGGCATGGTACCTGAGTTAACCGTTAGTATCCCATACCAGGTGTGGTACCCGAGCCAATCGAATATCACAGAAAGAGAACAGTCAATACTTAAATGAACAGAAAATACCCTTGTAAACTAACAAGCAACAATCAAGTTCATTTCACATAATTGACACCCCAAACACTTGGATATTATTAACTTCCTTTACTAAGCATGAAAGCATATAAATACTAAGCTATAGTTACATGTATATACATTGCATTTGGAAAGACATTAATCATCAGCTATCCTGTAAGATGGTTCATAACCTCAACCTTGTTAACCCATCCAAAGACTAATTCCTGGTTTTACCCTATAGACACATATAGTCATTTACAACAACTCCAGACCCTTATTTAAAGACAACACAGTTCTAGGAAAACATCCCCTAACATTTAGGCTCCAACTCTTCCCGTTCATCCCATTCCCTTTAATTGAATTATTCACAAAAACCGACTATAATCAGCCATTTATTTGATTCACAACATTTCCATTTCCCTGAACTTACCTAACAATCTAATTCCCTAGAATTTAGCATCACGCAATATGAAACATAAGAATTGGATCAAAATCCCACAACATTATCATTCCTTCATAAATCAGGTAGCCCAAACACGACATTATTCCTCTAGACTCTGTGCCCGAAGGCCTAGGCATGAATCTTCACATTATTCTACATAATAATATACAGGAAAATACAGGTCTATCTACTCAATTAAACCTAGCCTACCTGGATGCTAAGCAGTTGCACAAAGAGGTCTGAACTCCATATTCTGGCTCCATGAAGATGATTCCTGACGGAGAATGAGTCTAGAATCCATGGTTTCACCCTCCCTTAGTGAAAATCTCCCCTCCCCATGACTCCCAAGCTTTGGAGTAGCCTAAGATAGTTTTTGGAGCAACCCTCGTCTAATTTTAACTGAAGAAGAGAGAATGGGATTATAAAATCCATTTTTGGGCTTTCTGGTCCCATCATTCCACTATAGCGGCCCATCAACCACTACTGTGGTACTGCTATAGCGCCCTAATTCTCGCTACAGCAACCTCAACTTTTCAGCACGGACAATCTTCATTAAAATAGTCATAACTTTTTACTTGAGAAGCGGATTAACAAATTATCAGTGGCATTGGAAAGAGAACTCAGAGATCTTTAATTTGGTGGGTATTGGTACCCCTAACTCTTTTTATTCTAAAAAGATGCTCGTTTGAAGTTGACCCTAGTTTGAACTTATCCCAAAACTAAATCAGTAAGGTAACTTTCAACTTAACTTTGTGCTAGGAGTATTGTATGACCTTAGTACATACAAAATGTACTCTCATACTAAAGAATTAATTCTAACTCTTATTACGAATAAGAGACACCTGCCTTGACCATAGATATTTTCAATAATGACAAAATAGGTCGTTACAGTTTTGGAGCTTTATCTGAGCGCATAGAGAAGACCGAATCCTTCATCTCTTTAGTAGTAAAACCTCTATTTAAAGTTTGATTATGGGTTGTTGTCACCTTACTCTCAACCCTTCCAAGAAACATATCTATAGCACCTTGTTTAGTTGTGAACAAAACATTATAGAAATTAGTTATCACATCGTGTAGGCCATTTTCCCATCCACACCATTGTCCCAAACCATCTTTCAGTTGTGTGAATGTATTTTTCCTTTTCCTATTCGAGGCCATGACATGGAAAAATCTTGTGTTGGCATCATCGTCTCTCAACCAGTGTGATTTGTCTCTCTGTTTCCAGTAAGTATTCTACTGTTCAAGTGCCTGTAGGTATGCCTCTTTAGCTGAATTAAACAACTGCATATGATATGAGTTTGAGCTATTTATATATCTTGACATACGCATCTTGGCTTTCTTAAACTTGGCCTTAAGTTGTTTTTTATTCTTTCCCTATTCGAGAAGATAGGCACCACAACTCTTTATCATCTCGTCTATTAGCAGACCTTTTCCATGTTCTCACGCAGTTTGGACAACTTTCTTAATATCTATCTCTTTCATCCAAGAATTTTCAAATCAAAATAGTTTTGCAGCATAGCAAATAACATTTACACCCAAGGTTAAAAAGATACCAGCATGATCTGATGAGGCCGATTCTATATGGAACACTTTGGCATTTGGAAAGTTATTTTGCCAATCTCTTATTTCCATAGCATGGTCGAGCCTCTCTTGGACCCAATTTTGGGTGTTTCTACCTCGTTCCCAAGTAAAGCGGTTGTCATTGTACCCAAGATCAAATAGATTACAAATATTTACTGCCTCTCTGAAACCATTTATCCTCTATTTTGGCTGCTGTATTTGACCAAGTTTATCCCCGTAATTGAGTATATCATTAAAGTCACCACTAATACAGCATGGAATATTTGATTTGTCCTTTAGGGATTTCAACAGATTCCACTATGCCCGTCTTTAGTGTGTTCTTGGATAACCATAAAAGCCTGTAAAGAGAAATGTAGGAGTACAAAGTACATTTACTTCTACGTTAATGAGCTACTTATGATAACTAATAAGAGAGCATGAGTTATTTTCCTTGCAGAGAAGTGCTAGACCCCCACTAGAGCCTACTGGATCCACAACAAATAATCCTTCATAATTTAATTGGACCCGAATTTGATTTAAAGTGGCCTAACCTGTCTTCGTCTCTTGGAGGAAAATGATACTGGGCTTCTTCGAAAAAACCATGTCCTTCAATTCCTGAATTGTCTGTGGGTTCCCAATCCTACGACAATTCCAGCATAGTGAACTCATTGGGATTGGCAGGTCTAGGAACTAGAACCCGCCACTAACAAGTTTTTTGAATCATCCAGGACAATTAAGGCACCCAACTTAGCGAGTTTCATTTTTTATCCAAAGGAATTAAGGCATTATTACCCAAATATACTCATATATCATCGTTATCCTCCTCTTCAGTACTCTCTATCCAATCACCCCCGTCATATCCTTTCCCTCTTACCATCATCTGTTTCTCCCCCTTACCATTCTCATTCCCTTCATTCTCCTTACGAGTATTATCTCATCCATGATATTCCGGAGATTTCCCTTCCCAACACCCTCATATCTCTTTTTTACCTTTCCAGTCCCCACTTTTCTCAAATTCCCATAATTTTGTCCTCCAATTTTTGGCATTATACCAACAACATCACACAAAACTTGTATTTTACCATACACATCTCCCATATTTTCCACCCCATTTCTCTCTTCCCAATCCTCCATTCGTAACCATCTGGATCCCCCATACTTTATTGTCGATGTTCTACCCATAAAGAGGTATCATATTGAAATTGTGATTTATCCACTCCCCTGACCTAAAAAAGCTTGGGCAGAATTTACCAGTGTAGCCTAGCACACCACAATAGAAGCAGAAAGTTCCCATCCACTCATATTTAAATGTGTCTTGGATGCATGGATGTACCTCCTGGTCATCGAATCTTCATGTTCATCCTCAAAGGATTTCACACGTCAATGCTAATCCTGACTCGCATATACTCCCTCCAAACGGATTTATGATTTTTTGGATCAGTAGAGACAAATATTTCAATGGTATTCCTAATATATCGAACAAATTTCTCTGATCACAAGCCACCAATTAAACCATGTATTTGCACCCAAATGTTCAACTGTGTTAATTCAACCTTTCTAGGATTTTGTCCGGGGTAAGAGTTGGCCCTTGACAATAGGGCTCTGCATAAAGTTCCAAGGATCATCGACCAAGACTCTATCTGTAATACCCCAGAACTTCCAAGCCCAGACTTAGCTCAGAAAACCAGAAAAAAATAAAATTTCCAACTGTTAGTAGGACCACGAGTCACTTTCACGAGCCATAGAATAGACCACGAGTTATGGATTGGACTCGTGGAACAAGAATCAGAGGACTACTTCTCTGAAGTTCGGACCACGACTCATGATCATGGTCCGTAGGATTTTCCACGTACCATAGATGCCATCCATGGAAACCCTTTCCAGTAGCCCATCTTTAAATATTTAGGAACCACGACTGGGTTCCATGACCCGTGGAAGCTTCCACGAGTCATGAACCTAACTCATGGAACCAAACTTCAGAGAGCCGTAAATTTCATCCCAGGAACCACGAGTGGGTTCCACGACTCGTGGAATCTTCCACGAGTCATGAACCCAACTCGTGGAAGTTGTTCCAGTAGCTTATATTTCCTGCTCAGGAACAATGATAGGGTTCCACGAGTCGTAGAACCCGTCCGTGGAACCTGAGACGCAAATTTCTAGTAGCTTTTAAGTTAAGTTCTCAGGGGTATTTTATACCTTTCCTTACTATTTTGGCTCCGACTATAAATAGCCTTAGGCTTATTTTATTAAGTGTAATCCTCCAAAACAAGTCAGATTCTCTAAGTTAGATTTTAAAACAGAAAAGAAGTGTCTTCTGTAAAGCTCCAGGCCTAGGGTTCTCTCCTCCAAGCTTCAACTCTAAATTGTCGCAGGGATTTTCATCCACCAGGTATATGGGTATTCAGTAAGGGTTTAGTTCACCCTTATGCCCAAAACCCTCAGCTTTTTACAATGTTTTTCATGAATTTAAGAACTAGCGTTCCCATCCAATTATGGAAATCCTTCTAGAATTTAGTTCTCATAATTCTCACATGATTTATATCCTGTTTTATAGATTTGCAGTATGTTTTATTGATTTGCACGGGTTTTCACCATGACTTGAGAAATCAAGAAATTTGCCCTAAATTGTAGGATTTTCTAAAGTATCACATTTCCTTCAAAATTTATTCCATATTATTAGTATGTGCTTTAAAAGCAGAATTTAATTAGTTTTTAGTCTACTACAGTATTTTAGAAAAATAGAGATTTTAGACTAGTTTAGTCCTATCTCAAAAAACTTAGGACTCCAGTTTTAACGAGCTATTAGTCTTCAGTTTGGGAGAAGTGTTAGCACCGAGTTGGACTAGGGTTTAGTGTACCCTTAAGGTCTCAGAACTACGTGCCAACATAGGGTTATAAGTCTCTTGTTGGGCATCAGATTTAGTGATCACGCCATAATCATGCCTTTATATCCTGGCACGGTATATTGGGTCCTTTTGATGGACCGTATACATCGGACTCCATGTTTAGCTCACGTGGTTTATGCCGGTTAATAGACTCTCCCACAGTGTTAGTTTCAGTAATGTGGATTAGACCCTCAGTTATGTTTACTTTTAGCTTTCAACATGCTTTCAGATTACTCTTGCATTTTAACTATTTATGCATGATTTGTACCTTGGGCCTATGTACTGCAGTTTCATTCAGTTTACAGCTCTCAAGTATTTTAGCACATTTATATATACAGTTAGCTTTTGCATATCCCTCATGCTCAGGACATTCAAAGTACTGACACATACTCTATGCTACAATCTATCATGATGCAAGCTCAGTGTCACACCTCGAAGCTACCCCCTGGATGCAACACGGTGCTTAGTATCATAAGTGACCCCAAGATAACCCACGGCATGGCACATCAATACAGAAATCAGGTTAAGACATGCACTGTGCGAAAGCAAAAACATTTTCAATATATGAAAGCGGGAAGAACCCAAGAAACTGAATATATAAAGTATTTAATAATATAGTGTTGACTGGAAAACAACACTAATGACTGCTGAATTTAGTCTATGTCTGAAAGCCTTCTAACTGAATAGGATTTGTTGGGACATGCCCTCAGCTAACTCTAGTAAATCTGAAAATAAAAGTAAATATTGATATGAAGCATGTCGATATTCCTCGAACTAATGAGGACTCACCAACTAAGCTGCTGGATATAGATCGGAAGTCGAACTAAGCACGATCTGAATGCTGAGTGCCTGAACCTACATCATAAAATAATGTAGCATAAAAGTATGCGTCGGTACTTTAAATGTACTGAGCATGCAGGATATGTACAAAGCTGGACAATATACAACTGAACATGAAGATAGATATACTACAACATAACTGAAAGCTAAACTGGACACAATGACCAAGTATAAATCATGAAATAACATGCTGAACTGAATACTAAACATAAATGTTGAATACAAGGTCAATGCAAATTGAGTCTGACTGTGGGAGATACTATTAATTGACATTCCCCAAGTTGAGCTAACTGTGGGGCCAACCTGTAACCCTGGGTGGAAGGGTGTTCATACCTTGCCAAGGGTATGAACAAGTCTGACGTGGATCCAAAAACTGATGTCCATAAGGGACAAGGGTGTCAAGCCTAATCTGACGGGTGACCCTTTTAAAATCTATGGTGGCACCGTAGTTCTGGAACTTAGGGATTTCTACCAAAGGTCTTGGCCTAAAGCTGACGGGCGAGCCTTTATCCCTTAGTTTGCTCGGTGCTAAGTTTACTCCCAACTGAATGTAAGCTAACATGCAACTGTAACACTGGATAACTAAAAATACTGATATAATCTGACAATGCACATAAACATCCTGAAAGATATGGCATTCGAATCCTGAAGCATGATTATCTGTCTGGTATGCCTAGCAAGTATAATTTATGAAGTACTAAAAATTATCACAAGCTAGGGTTCTGAATTCTATACATGA
Source organism: Jaltomata sinuosa (assembly GCA_003996215.1). Lineage (NCBI taxonomy): Eukaryota > Viridiplantae > Streptophyta > Magnoliopsida > Solanales > Solanaceae > Jaltomata > Jaltomata sinuosa. Next base: position 104,855 of record QJPP01002656.1, read on the forward strand.
ACTGTACTAATTCTTTGAGAAACATGGTCTAAGAATCATAATAATTATAGCATCTGAATAACAAGGAAAGCTCTAAGGTTTACCAACACTTGGTCTAATTAATCATGGAGAAACTGAAAGAACTGGCAGAGTTTTAGGGACCTAATGGGTGAAAGGAACCCACTAGTGAAATCCCACATACCTGGAGAAGAAATCCATGGAGAAATCCTTGGATTCTTGGGGCTGAACTTGATGAAGACCTTTGCTTGTTCTTGAGAGAAAACTATCGCCTCTTTTGTTCCTTTTCTTTCTAAAACCAATGAATTTAGGAGAATGAATGTTGTAGGTAGTTTTTGACTGATAAAATAGGCTTAAGTAGTCAAAATAGTGTAGCTCAGGCATTTAATTAGGTAGAAAAAGTCTGGAATTCCCCTGGAAAATAATTAGAAAAACTACAGAAATTTGCGACTCAGGGATCACGGATGGGTTCTACGGCTCGTGGAACCCTGTCGTGGTTTCCTGGTCTTGAAAGTTGAGCTACTGGAACTGATCCCACGAGTTGGGTTCATGACTCGTGTAAACTCCCATGGGTCGTGGATCCCACTCATAGTTCCTGGGCCAAATATTACTGGGTTTCTAATGACGGGTTCCATGAGTTGGGTTCACGACTTGTGGAAACTTCCACGGGTCATGGATCCCACTCATGAACCCTAGGGACTTAAAATTGGGCTACTGGAATTTGGTCCCATGACTTGGGTTCATGACTCGTGGATCCTTCCATGGGCCGTAGAATGCAACCGTGGTTCTCAAAGAAATCTTCAAGCTTATGATCTGGTTCCACGGGTCCAGTCCACGACTCGTGGAAGCTTCCACAGGTTGTGGAACCAACTCGTGATTTCGGATGATAGTTTAAATATTATTTTCTTCTAACTTTTCTGAGCTAAGTCTGTGCTTAAAAGTACTGGGGTGTTACAATATCACCTCCTTGGGATCATTCATCCTAGAATGAAGGCTGAACAAGCTGAGTTTGGAGGGAAGGAGCTACAATCCCTACTAACTGAGTACTAGATACTGATATATGACTGAACTGAGTCCCATGAACATACAAATATGCTTAATGCAAGGATAACTTAAGGAACAAGGTACTAAGACTGAATTACACAAGAGTAAACTGAGAGACTGGAGAGGAACTATTACCTCAAGCTGAAACTGAAGCGGAAGGAAAGAGGTGAGGGTAATAGGGAAATATGGAAGACTGGATGAACTACTGCTAGTTCTGATGGCAACTCTAACTCTTAAGACACATTACCAACTCTTTTCAAGATTCTGTAAGGACCTACATACCTGGGATTGAGCTTCCCTTTCTTGCCAAATCTCATCACTCCCTTCATAGGTGATACTTTCAGGAAAACTCAATCATTGATTTCAAACTCTAAGTCTCTTCTCCTCACATCTGCATAGGACTTCTGACGACTCTGAGATGTTTTTAGCCTATCTCTGATGAGATGAACTTTTCCCATAGCCTCATGTACTGAATCTTGTCCAATCAAAGCTACTTTACCTACTTCGAACCAACCAACAAGTGACCTACATCTACGCCCATAGAGAGCCATCTGAATGCTGGAATAGAAGCTGTTATTGTAGGCAAACTTTATGAGAGGTAGGTGATCATCCCAACTACCCTTGAAATCGATCACACAAGCCTTCAACATGTCTTCTAGGTTCTGAATGGTACGCTCAGCCTGACCATTTATCTGTGGGTGAAATGTTGTGCTAAGATTCACCTGAGTACCAAGACCTTTCTGAAGCAATCTCAAGAAATGAGATGTAAACTAAGGACCTCTATCTGAGATGATAGACAATGGGACCCCATGCAACCTGAGTATCTAGCTGATGTAGAGTTTGGCATAAACCTTCACCGAATCTGTAGTCTTAACAACCAAGAAGTGAGTTGACTTAGTGACTCTGTCCACTATCACCCAAATGGAGTCATAATATCTGCGAGTACGAGGAACACCCATAATGAAATCCATATTAACCACTTCCCACTTCCAAGTACGAATGCTAATCTCCTGAGTCACACCTCCTGGTTTCTGATGTTCTACCTTAACCTGCTGATAGTTGGGGCACTTAGCCACAAAATTTGTGATGTCCTTCTTCATGCCGTTCCATTAATAGACTTCCCGTATATCACGGTACATCTTAGTGGCACCCAGATGAATGGAATATCTGGAGTTATGGGCTTTTGTAAGGATCTGCTGCCTCAACTCACCCATCGTAGGAACACATAAGCAACCTTGTTAACAAAGTATACCATCTCCTTCTTCGGAGAAAACTTCAACTCTCTACTGATGAACTACACCCTTTAGCTGAAGTAATATGTGATCACTATCCTGTTTCTCCTTAACCTTAGCTACCAATGAATATTCTGACCCATTTTGAACTATCACACCACTATCAGTCGTGTCCATAAGGAAAACTCCTAGGCGAGCAAGCCGATGAATATATCTGGCTAATTCTCTCTTTTCTTCCTCAACATGTGATACTCTACCCATAGATAGTCTGCTGAGAGTATCAGCCACCATATTGGCCTTACTCGGATGGTAGATCACATTCATGTCATAATCTTTGAGGAACTCAAGCCATCTCCTCCGATGAAGATTCAACTCTTTCTGGGTGAACACATACTGTAGGCTCTTATGATTAGTAAATACATCCACATGAACACCATACAAATAGTGTCTCCAAATCTTGAGGGCAAAAACAATTGCTGCCAACTCGAGGTCATGAGTCGGGTAGTTCTTCTCATGGACCTTAAGCTGTCTGGAAGCATAATCTATGACCTTACCCTGTTGTATCAAAACACAACCCAGGTTAACTCTGGATGCATCACAATAAACCACATAACCTTTTGAACCCTTTGGTAGAGTCAAAACAAGAGTTGTAGTCAGCCTGATCTTCAGTTCCAATAAGCCTTTCTCACATTCATCTGACCCCTGAAACTTGACCTTTTTCTGAGTCAACTTGGTCAATGGGGCAGCTATGGATGAAAATCCTTCAAAAAATCTCTGATAGTAATCGGCCAAATCTAAGAAACTTTTAATGTCGGTCAGAGAGGTGGGTCTGGGCCAATGCTTTACTGCCTCAATTTTTTGGGAATCTACACGGATCCCTTCTCTGGACACTACATGACCAAGGAAAGTGAAAGACTGTAAAAAGAATTCACCCTTGCTGAACTTAGCGAATAGCTCGCGATCCTTGAGAGTCTGCATAACAACCCTCAGATGGGTCGCATGCTCCTCCTCATCTTGAGAGTAAACAAGGATATCATTAATGAAAACCATGACAAACAAGTCCAAATACTATTTGAACACCCTATTCATTAAGTCCATGAAAGCTGCAGGAGGTTTGGTTAGTCCAAAATACATAACAACAAATTTGTAGTGACCATACCGAGTCCTGAAGGCCGTCTTCGGGATGTCACTATCTCTGATTCTGAGCTGATGATAGCCAAATCTGAGGTCTATATTAGAGAAATAACTAGCTCCCTAAAGTTGGTTGAACAAGTCATCAATCCTGGGGATGGGGTATTTGTTCTTGATTGTGACTTTGTTCAACTGAAGGTAGTCAATACACATCCTGAGGGAACCATCTTTCTTACGCATGAACAATAGTGAAGCACCCCATGGAGAGATACTGGGTCTGATGAAGCCCTTATCTAGGAGGTCTTTCAGCTGTTCTTTCAATTCCTTAAGCTCAGCTGGAGCTATTCTATAATGAGGTATTGAAATAGGCTGGGTATCTGGAAGAAGATCTATTCCGAAGTCGATTTCCCTTTCGGGAGGAACTCCGGAAAGATCTTCTGGGAACACTTCTGGAAACTCATTTACCACTAGTACTGACTCAAGAGTTGGGGTCTCAGAGTTTGAATCCTTAACCCGAACAAGATGATAGATATACCCTTTAGAAATCATCTTTCTGGCCTTAAGGTAGGAGATGAAACGACCTATAGGCACTGAGTTACTACCCTTCTACTCTAAGACTGGCTCGTTAGGAAACTGAAACCGATCAATTCTAGTCCTACAATCAACTAAGGCATAACAGGAATGTAACCAATCCATTCGTAGAATAATATCAAAATCTACCATTTTTAACTCTACAAGGTTTTTTGAGGTGACATTCTTGGAAACTGTGATAGGGCAATTTCTGTACACCCGTCTAGGTACAACTGGGTCACCAACTAGAGTAGAGGCTGAGAAGGGTTCTAGGAGAGTTTCTGGACTAATACTGAAGTTTACTGCTACATAAAAAGTGATGAAGAAAAGTGTAGCCCCTAGATCTAACAATGCATAAACATCAGTATTAAGACTCGCAACGTGCCCGTGACCACATCAGGAGAATCCTCCTGGTCCTGTCAAGCCTGAAGTGTATACAATCCATTTTGAAGTTGGACACCACCTGTACTAGATGAGGCACCCTACTGGGTATACTGTAGAGCTTGCTTGATTTAGCGAACAAGTGTCCCTACCCTTCTGAGAATTTTCAGGGCACTCTCTCATCCTGTGGCCTGGCTTACCATACCTAAAACAATTTCCACTACCTACCATACACTAACCCTGGTGGTTCCTACCACACTTCTTGCACACTTGGTTAGTGCGCCAACTAGTAATCGTACCTTGGGACTTAGAGATAGATGCTTTATCCCGATGATCTTTCTTGAACTTGGGCACTGAGGCACTAGCAGAAGATGGAGCTGGTGCTAATTTTTTTTGGCGATATTGAGAGCGACCACCCTATGACCTCTATTGATAGTGGTTGAAATCACCTATCCTAGCCCTCTTAGCATCTCCTCCCCTTTCCTTAATCTTCTCTCCCTCAATCTACTGAGCATAAGTAACTAGTCTGGAAAAGTCCATTTCCTTAATGAGCATGGTTGTCTTGCATTCCTTGACCACATCATGAGACACTCAAGACAAGAATTTGCTCATACGAGATCTAAAGTCAGCTACTATGGCTGGAGAATGCTTTGATAGCTGAGTGAACCTCAAAGCATAGTCTCGTACGCGCATGTCATCCCGCTTCAGATTGATGAACTCCTGGACCTTGGCTTCCCTGAGCTCTAGTAGGAACAAACGGTCCAGAAAAGCTGTCTTAAAAAGATCCCATGTCACTGGTCATACGTTGGCACAACGAGATTCCTTCCATTGTTGGTACCAAGTACAGGCCACTCCCTTCAAATAATAGGCGGCCAAGTCTTCACCCCGACTGGAGTGACACCCATTATGTCTGTCACCTTCTGAATATCCTCTAAGAACTTTCGGGGATCCTCTTCTGACTTAGACCCATGAAATTCTTGAGGGTTCATCCGAGTGAAATCTCGAATCCTGGCTGCAGCAGTATTGACCTGGGGCTGGGATGGAGCCACAGCCTTCAGATTGACCTGGGCAGTAATGGCCTGAGCAAGTACTTGAAAGGTAGCCCTGAACTCGGCATGTGTAACCTGCTCATTCAATTGGACTGTTGGAGTTGCTGGCTGATTCCTAGCGTTAGCTCTTCTGGGAGGCATTTTTCTAAAATGTGAAGAGCATGAGTTAGAATAGAGGAGAGTTAAGTAGAGTTTATACTCTATAGCACGAACTAGAAAGAAAGAAAGGAAGTTATTCCTAATGACGTCTCATAGCTTCTCCCCCATAAGTGTGGCGTGTTTCACACCCATGAGGAAAACTCTACTTGACGCGACTTTCAGATATCCTAGGACACTTAAACCTTGGGCTCTGATACCAAGTTTGTCACGCCCCGAAGCTACCCCTGGATGCAACATGGTTCTTAGTGTCACAAGTGACCCCAAGATAAACTATGGCATGGCACATCTATACGAAAATCAGGTTATGACATGCACTGTGCGGAAGCTAAACATTTTCAATATATGAAAGCAGGAAGAACCCAAGAAACTGAAAATATAAAGTATTTAGTAATATAGTGTTGACTGGAAAACCATACTAACGACTACTGAATCTAGTCTATGTCTGAAAGCTTTCTAACTGAATAGGAGTTGCTGGGACATGCCCCCAGCTAACTCTAGTAAATCTGAAAAAATAAAAGTAAATATTGATATGAAGCATGTTTATCATCCTTGAACTAATGAGGACTCACTAACTGAGCTGCTGGATATGGACCGGAAGTAGAACTAAGCGCGATCTGGATGCTGAGTGCCTGAACCTACATCATAAAACAATGTAGCACAAAAGTATGAGTCAGTACTTTGAATGTACTGAGCATGCAGGATATGTACAAAGCTAGACAATATAGAACTGAACATGAAGATAGATATACTGCAACATAACTGAAAGCTGAATTGGATACAATGAACAAGTAAAAATCATGAAATAACATGATGGATTGAATACTGAACATAAATGTTGAATACAAGGTCAATGCAAATTGAGTTTGACTGTGGGAGATACTATTAACCGACATTCCCCAAGTTGAGCTAACTGTAGGGCAAACCTATAACCCAGGGTGGAAGGGTGTTCATGCCTTGCCAAAGTACGAACAAGTCTGACGTGGATCCACTAACTGATGTCCACAAGGGACAAGGGTGTCAAGCCTAATCTGATGGGTGACCCCTTTAGAACCTATGGTGGTGCCATAGTTCTGGAACTTAGGGATTTATTCCAAAAGTATCGGCCTAAAGCTGACGGGTGAGACTTCATCCCTTAGTTCGCTTGATTCAAATTTTGCTCCTAACTGAATGTAAGCTAACATGCAACTGTAACACTGGATAGCTCGAAATACTGATATAATCTTAGAATGCACATAAACATACTGAAAGATATGGCATTTGAATACTGAAGCATGATTATCTGAGTGGAATGCCTAGCAAGTATAATTTACGAAGTACTAAAAATTATCACAAGCTAGGGTTCTGAATTCTATACATGAACTGTACTGATTCTCTGAGAAACATGGTCTAAGCATCATAATAATTATAGCATCTGAATAACAAGGAAATCTCTAAGGTTTACCAACCCTAGGTCTAATTAATCATGGAGAAACTGAAGGAACTGGCGGAGTTTTAAGGACCTAATTGGTGAAAGGAACCCACTAGTGAAATCCCACATACCTGGAGAATAAATCCATGGAGAAATCCTTGGATTCTTGGGGCTGAACTTGATGAAGACCTCTGCTTGTTCTTGAGAGAAAACTATCGCCTCTTTTGTTCCTTTTCTTTCTAAGACCAATGAATTTAAGAGAATGAATGTTTTAGGTAGTTTTTGACTGATAAACTAGGCTTAGAGTAGTCAACATATCGTAGCTCAGGCATTTAATTAGGTAGAAAAAGTCTGGAATGCCCCTGGAAAATAATTAGAAAAACTGCTAAAATTCGCGACTCAGGGATCACGGATGGGTTCTACGGCTCTCGAAATCCAGTCGTGGTTTCCGTGTCCTGAAAGTTGAGCTACTGGAACTGATTCCATGAGTTGGGTCCACGACTCGTGGAAACTCCCATGGGTCATGGATCCCACTCGTGGTTCCTGGGCCTAATATTACTAGGTCTCTAAAGACGGGTTCAACGAGTTGGGTTCACGACTTGTGGAAACTTCCACGGGTCGTGGATTCCACTCGTGAACCCTGGGGACTTAAAATTGGGCTACTAGAATTTGGTCCCATGACTTGGGTTCATGACTCGTGGATCCTTCCACTGGCCGTATAACCCAACCGTGGTTCTCAGAGTAATCTTCAAGCTTCTGATCTGGTTCCACGGGTCCAGTACACGACTCGTGTAAGCTTCCACGGGTCGTGGAACCAACTCGTGATTTCGGATGAAATTTTAAATTTTATTTTCTTTTGATTTTTCTGAGCTAAGTCTGGGCTTGGATGTTCTGGGGTGTTACACTCAGGTTCTCAGCTTCAGTTTCGCGATTAGCTCGCCCCGGTGCCACATCAGCGACAGACAGTGGTGAGTCCTCATCATTCGAGGACATATTTTTTACATGCTTTTTGAAT